>VXBH01009534.1:123156-161018 GCA_013400035.1 Rynchops niger
ATCCTGCTTTAGCAGGGGAGTTGGACTAGATGATCTCTAGAGGTCCCTTCCAACTCTGAAGATTCTGTGACTCTGTGATTCTGTGATTTTAGAGGAGAGAAGAATCTGCTCTGAAGAAACAAGTGATATATAGCAGCCAAGGCTTTATTTTTATCAATGACTTGTCAAGCCAGCTGTGAACGTTCATCATTTTAATCACAGACTCATTAGGATCCATACATATTTAATCAAGACTATAACTGTGAAGGTGCTCCAAGTGCTTCTACAGGTAGCAGAGTGTTTTAGCATATAGCACCTTGCATTTTGACATTCATGTGATTGTACTAACGCTGAGGTAAAATCCAGACTTCTAGCACTAAGCTTTAAAAGTAAGCAGTCACTCCCCAGTTACACCATTAATTTGTTTATTTATGTTTAGTAAGGTGCGTATTTAAAAAAAAAAAAAAAGAAGAAGAAAAAAACCCTCCAAACCAAAAATAATTTGATTAAAAGATAGTTCAGATCATCTAACTGTCTGCGTCATCGCTGGGACTGGTAGAAGCTGTGGTCTTGTGGCGCTTCCCATCGCCGTCAAGAAGGGAGCTGCCAAAACAGGAATGCTGTTTCACGCACAGGTAGCAGAAACATTCAGCAGCTCTTCCTGCTCGCGGCTCAGTCATTTTTCCTTCTGCTGGCACCTCCATTTGTGGTTACAAATCAGGGCCCCACTCGACCGATGCCACTCGATCATGCTGCCAGATCTTCCACTGCTCATTTCCTGCAGCACAATCTGAAAGAAAGCCTGTTTCCATGCCTGAGCTGGTCTGGACAAAGATAAATCTGAAGGCTGCCTAGTGACTACCGTATAAACATACAAAAAGTCTGATGACCTAACCTACAAGGCTTTGGTTATTTGGTATAATTAAGTGGAGAAGATGCCAAAAAAAATAATTACAAGAAAGTTTTCTTTTGACAAACTTATGATAGAAATTTCTCAACAGCTTCAAGGAATTCTGTGGATGAGCTAAGCCCTTCCAAGTCCAGCAGATTGCCCTTTTTGTCATGAAATTGGAATAATTCAGTCTCTTCCTCTTCCAGTTCCTCTTGAAATAGGTTGGTCTCTGAGGTAGGAATGATGATGATGCGAGGGACTGTACTGCTAATGATACAACCCAGGACTCCATTAACTTGACTTTCTTGAGTTGCTATCTGTGAAGCGTCTGAGTCTCCTGCTCTGCTGATGCTGTTGCTATTCAAACCAACAGGCAGAGAAGCTGCTTTTAGGGAGCTGGTCACGAGCATTGCAGGGGGACTGCGTAGGACTGACCGCCCGAGCACCTTCTCCAAAGAGCTGGAGGAGAGGGAAACCTAGAGCGGAGACATAAGCTTTGGTGTTGTCATACAGCCTATGACTATTAAAACCAGTATTTGAAATTCACTACCACTAGTGGCTATTTGAGTCACCAGTCATATTTTCTAAACACCTGAATCTTCAACTAGAAAGAGAGAAAATCATGATGTGTTAACATCTATAGCTTGGAAAGCAAGATGTTAAATGAAGCAAAAGAAGATCTGCACAAATATCACCAGAGACCAAAAAGCAGAAAAGAAAAGCCCGTTCCTATATCTGACTTGTTATATTTTTTAAAAAAATATTTCTCCATCTTTAACACATCTCAAGGTACTGGGTAATTGTACTTCTCTCTCGTGAAAGAGATCTCAGATAAGACTCAAGTTTCTTGTGACAATCTCTATCATGGTGTCCCCAAAAGACTCCTGGCATTGCCTCAGGGCAGTCGGGGGCTTTGCATTCATACCTCGGACAGTACCTCCAGCAACAAAGAAGGGAAAAACAGCAACTGTGATTTTGCTTTGTTAACCATTTCCCATCTGCCTATTTTGAGAGAACTCTTAATTTCTAACTTGGCCCTGATGGCAACTCCCTTATGACCTTTCCATAACTCTTTGTGCAAAACCAGAGTAAATTAAATAAACTTTGAAAGTGTTAGCTAATATTTAAATACCCTGGCAATGGAAGGCATGAATGATCAATTTTGGCCTACTTTAGCAAATGACAGTTAAGGTTATAAAATCAGAAAAGGTTATGAAGACAGATATAGAGAGAAGTTAGAAGTCCCTCCTTAGGGGAAAATAAACATTTAAAGTCAAATACGGTTTTTACTTCATTATGATGTGTATTTCTATAAAGCCTAATGGAATTCAGAGTACAGCTAAGCTTCACACAAATTGTTAAAAAGCATCTATTTATTTCTCTTAATATGATTGTAAAGTGTATTAATTAGCTACAAAATCTCTCCATAGTTTGACCTTCCCATAACAATTTCATAAAATTTTTCCTCTGTTGCAGGTATTTCTGTTCCAGTCATAAACATCATTAATTCAACTTTAGTCTTCTTGAAGCATTCAGGCATGTCATTCCCACAGATTTATAGGGGTTTGGTGATGAAACATCTTTAAAAAATGTTAGATCAATTTCTAGCATGATTACAGCCCAGCAGGGGCTTTAAACTTGCCCCCACCTTGTCTCACCTAATCCACGGCCTGTGACACTGCCTTTATACTGACAAACTAAGTTCTTTAAATCAAAAAGGGAAGGGGGTTTCGTGTCTTTTTGTGGTGTTTTTTTTTAATTATTTTATTTACTTTGGGGGGAGGAGGCTTGTTTGGTTTTGTTTTTTAAGACTTAGGGGTAATTTTCTCAGTCTTAGCAAGTACTTTGACAGAATATGTTATTGCATAGCATAGGTCAAGGTCTGATTTTACAGACAGAAAACCAAATACATTTGTTTTTCACACAAATTTTGGGGTTTTTTGAAAATGAACAATCTCAGAATTTTTGGTCTCTCTCCCCTCCCTGTATCTCTGTCAGTCCAGGTTTAAAATTAGATATTGGTATATACTGCAGCATAGTGTAATTCTACTCCAGAAGCAGGAATAATTTACCAATGCCTATCAATAACAATTTCTCCAGCCACTGTACCTACCTGAATGGAGGGAAGAGCAATGTGCTAAAAAAAGTACAGAGAAGAAAAGTCTGTTATTCCAAACCAACAATGGCAATAGAATGAAAAAACCCAAACTTAAAACCACTCCTGTCTGCTTCAAGGGCTGTTTTCAGCACAGCAGGAAGGTTTTTTTTGGATATGGCTTAGTGGGCAGGACACCACTTCCAAGGGGATTTTTAATAGTTTTCACGCCCGGTAATTCCCTTGACACAAATCTTGGATGCACAGAGCACACTTGGCAACTCTCCTTTGAAATCAAGTATCCAAACCTATCTTATCCTCATAATATATGCCTGCATTTTCGTGCTTCTAAACAGACCTCTCCACTGCCACGCCAGGTTGCCAGGTGTCAGTCTACGTCAAGTCTGTTGCCATCCTAACTAACGGCAACAAGTCATGGGGCTGGATCGTATCTTCCTGGCAGCACAGAAGAGAGTCCCATGTGTTTTTATGCTCTGGAAAGCACCAAGCCCAGGACACTGATCGACTTTTTTACTTTTACTTGGGGGATGAACTTTTCTTTTTTGACAACTCATCTGCAACTGTGCGTTAAGGAGACCTGATCTCAGTCCGTAAAAAGAATTTAGAGGTACACCAATATTTTAGGTGGTGTTGAGATCATCTTCGTAAAGAAAGCGAAGGAAATGTAGGATTCTTTTCCTAAAAAAAAAAAAAATTCATATTTTGTTAAATCAAAAAGTTAGGTGACCCCTCACCAAAATCGCACTTGTATTTCCAGAAGTGAGCATTTTTGGAAGTGCTGTAACTGGAATTCAGTCATAGACAATCCAGTAATGCTATTAGAACCTTAAAATAAATATCTAAAAATGCAGTGGGGTTTCTTTAGGGTTGGTTGGTGTGTTTTTAAAGGTAAATGGGTGGCCTTAGAGAGAAACACTGCAATTGAGCTTGACAAATATTTACTCTGATAGAATGAATATTCATGCATTTAGCTGACACACAAAGGCACTTCATGCCACACAGGAATCTTTGCTGAAAATATTGAGAAAAGCAAATGAGGCTTTGAACATTCAGTGTGAATAAACTCCACACACCTCAATGAACACCACTGAAGCACTCAGCATAAAGATACCCTGTTTAAAAGTTATTTATCAAAATAATCCAACAGATGTCTTTCAAAGACAAAGTATAGTATTTGTGGGCTACACAGTTACTAAATTGCAGAATACAGAAATATTTATTGTCTTACTGAACACTTTTATGCAACCACCTCAGATTTATTTTCCTTTTACTCCCTTGTGGGACTGAAAGCTGGTGGCCCTCCAGCATCTGGAGATGATCTCTTGTCTTTGCCAGTTGCCTACCGCCTTGGACTGGGTTACTGATGGAAGGCAGCAGAGTTTGGTAGTATATTTGAGCCCGTGTTGCCTGCCACCACATTTGAAGCCGTTGTTTTTCCATCAATACTATTCACAGTTACAGGAAAAGACCAATGTTTCTGAGGACTTCATCTTAAGGAGAGACATGAAAGATGACAGGGCAGACACATGCAGGAACTGGGTCCTCAGCTGGCTGGAAATTTCCAGAACTGCTTCTGCTTTGAACTACGCTGTGTCTAGACAATTAGTCTCAGAGCTGGAAGGGAGCAGAGGGGACAGAAGCAGATGCTGTAGCTGCCCAAGGTGTGGGTGTTTGGTTACGCACACTAGAGTAACCCCATGAAAGGGTTCTTCCATCAAAACATGTGTGCTGCTCAGTCCGGTCACATGCAGGGGATTGCAAGTACTTTCTTTTCTTGAAAATGCAGCACCGATATATGCTTGACATTGTGCCACCCATACAAATACTCGTTTTGAAACTGGTGGTATGGTTCTGGCAGAAGCTGACTCGCGGGTGACTTACTGCTCCCATCCTCAGCACCTCCTTAGAGAACAGGGTGCTCCTCACCCGCAGGACACCAAACCTCAGTGGTTTGGGCAATGAGTGTGATGCATCTGCAGAGGATGCACTGAGTACTCACCGTCTCCTCTTTCAGTGAGGGAAGGGTGGCAGCTGCCAGACTCTCCCACCCTTAGGGAGAAATGGGACTTTCTTTCTCGTCTTCCCCCTCAACAAAAATAAAATATTTTAATGTACACTGAAAAGAGGAAAAAGGGTGGCTTCTATCATGTCAAACTCTGTTTTGCAACCCTGCCTTTGTAATAAAAGTAGGCTGCCACAATGTAGACATGAGGGTCAGGATGGGAGGAACCAGAGCTGGGGTAGATAAACATGCAAAGAGGCAAAGAAGTCAACTTCTTACATTTGATGCTACTGACTTAATGCAGCTGCAGAGCTATGAGCTGGTGCTGGCTTTCCAAAAGCAGGCAACATATCAGTAAAAAAAGTTAGTAAGGCATTATTGACGTTTTTATTAGTCACCAAAAAAAAAAAAAAATCAAAAAGAATTAACAGCAAGGTTGAAGAGGACATCAGAATCAGTATAAATAAAGCTTACAGATGAAAGAGATTGGTATAAAGGCTGAATTATTATTCCAGAAATTACATACTGTAACAAGATTAACAGTAAAATGGTGAGTCCCCAGCAGAGACATTTTTCCTTACCTTTTCTGCAGTTGCTGCATCACAGCTGCAGGTCTTTGGGATCAGGTCTCTCTTCTCCTGTCTCACACTTGTTGAGAAAGAATGACTCCGTCGAGGCTGCAGTTTCTTATGAGCTGGTTCTATAGGGTCAAGCTCTACATCGCTCCAGGTCTAATCACAAATGAGGAAGGATTTCACACAGTTGCGTTCTTTCTCAAATTCTAAAAGTTCTCAAACTCTAGCAGAAACAATGCACACTTACAGAAAAATAAAGCTGTTCTAACAGAGGTCTCACACTCAAAACTCCCCTGGGGAGAGGCTTGGTTTTTAATCTTGTCACTTACTGCGGACTATTTTTCTGAACAAAAAAAAAAAATCTTTGAAATATTGAAAAATTACTTCATCTCTTTCCACCAGGATGTTTTTCAGCCTTTTTTATCTCGTTGCTTGTGCAATGCTTTTAGCTGCATAGCACCTGAAGTCTAAAGACAGGAGCAAATACAACCAATCTGTTTAATATGGCTTATGGTATTCTGTATGACCATTAGCTGGTACAAAACCATGGACACGCACAGGTCCAAACCCACATTTGTATACATCCCAGCTGGATCCCCAGAACACCCAGGGCTTCTCAAGCCCCATGAGCTTACTTCTTCTCTGAACTGTCCTCCCGTGGATGGGAGGCAATTGATGGGCTCTACACTAATTTTCCAAGAGCATACCAGTAATGGAGCACAATTGTGACATTGCAACCATGCTGTTCCATTTACAGGCTTGGGCAGAGGCCATCCATCATCCCTAACTTTGTGGTGACTTTTTGATTATACTCATATAGGGATGACGGGATCATTGCACTGTTTTCCACACCAGCTTTTAGAAATGGATAGATAGACAGATAGATAGATAGGGCTCCACACAAGTGGGAAGCTAGTGCATCATTCCAATGCATCACCTCATACATCTGTCTCTTGCCACCTGTTTATTTCTCTTCCCTGGTAGAATCAAACTGTAAATGCAACTGTATGTGACTGACGAATATGTTGAGTCCCTACACTAGCATGTACTAACACACAGAGGAAAGTGTTGGTGGCAACAGCTGCGTCTTTTACGGTGTTGCTGGTGTCATTCCCGCCCATCAATACTTTCTTGGAGCATTCCAAAATTTCAGTCGATGCTGCTGTCATGTGAGAGTCGTTGAGCTTAGCTTTTATTTCAGCAGCTGCTGTTTCAGATAAAATCTGTACAGCTGCACTGAGCTGTCAGTGGCCCCAAGAACAATTACCTTTGGCTGCATCAACACAGCGCCGCACATAGCTCACAGCAGGTGTTTTGTTTGAGACTCCTAAGCCAAAGTTGTGCCAAAGGCTGAAGCCTTTTATTCACATTATCCCACCTCTAAGCAGCAACCCCAACCAACCACACACAATGTCGAGCTAAGCCTAATGAACCAAAATCAAGTAGTGACCAACAGTGAAGAACAGAAAACTGCTTGGATCAGGATGGGTGATCCAACAGAAATTACCTAATGTGACATCAAACAAAGGATTAATGGGGAGAGAATGAAGTCAATGAAAATTAAAAGGTAAAAGGGGCAAAAAAGTTTGGAAATAAGTAAATGAGGAGCCTCCCTCTTTTAAACTATGTCAACACATTTCCATGTCACTACACGGACTATCTACAACCAGTGATGAAGCACAAGTGTAAGCAGACAAGTAGTCCCCATGATCTCAGGAGGGATGCACATATGTATGGGTGCTTTGTTTGCTCAAGCTGTTAAGCAATCCCAAACAAAATACACTCTTTTTTTTAGTAGGATATTGGCATGTTGCATATACTAACCTCATATTGTAAGGATAATCTGTGAATTTTACAGTTTATAAAATCATCACAGTTGATACTCTCAGGCATCATAGTGTAATCAGTGGTCTGTGAATGGAATTAAATCAGCAGGATAGATTATGTGATTTTCATTTACATTGCAACAGAAAAAATTATGCATTTAATTATATCTTCAAGAGACAAATGCTAAATTTCATAGCCCATACAAAGGGAGCTATTTTTTTCTTTAAGGTCTCTTGCCCTCATATAGCAGCAACAATAAACATGAAAGTGCTCCCCGTGCCCTGAAGACTATGAGAGCCTAGGAAAGCAAATGTGAGGATCCTCGTGCTGTGTGGTATAGTACAGCAGTGTCACACCACAGGAGTCCCATCACACACTTCAAACTCAGTTGGGCTCAAATCTGACCAACAGTGTGATAAAAAAGGCTTTGTCTGGCCTTAGAGAGGCCTTTTGCTCTTCTATTTATTGTTTTAATTTAAAATAAATTTTGTGGTAGACATATTTTATGATACAGTACAGAAAAAGGTTGTCACTTCTAGACCAGGTCTCTCCTGAGAAGTAGCTCACCCACTGCATGGTATTTACACACCTACTGATTTTGAATGACAAAACACAAAAACATGAGAAGTGATCACATGATCCTTAATTATCATCATTATGACTTATGTGTAATACAATAGCCTGCAGGCTGTTTAGTGATAGCAGGAAATGCTGCTGGGATGTGTGATACACAGTCAACAAAGTGGAAGAGGATCCATGTCCCCAAACAGTTTGTAACTTCACAAGCTGTATGGCTGAGGCTACCCGGTAACTTGTAATTAGTCATTCTAACTGGAAGTCTACCTGGTGTAACTATACGGTTAATGTGCAAGAGACGTCTGCAAAGTAGCCTGTGTTTTGTAATGGGATAGATTCTGTTTCATTAGGGCTCAGGCAGTGAGCCTTCCCTTCAGGCACTTCAAGTGTATTTTTTGTTCTGTTTTTTGATTTCATAGCCAGAAGGCCTGAATTTCTTGTCAGCACCCTTGTCACAGTGCTAGCGTGGGCTGGGGCTGCCTGGTTTCCCAGTGAGCAGTACAATTTTTTCCTCAGGTGTGTTTACTGTCTGTCTGCCATGAAAGAGTTCAGAAACCTCCCTGGTGCTCTTATCTGAACGGAACAGCTTCCATTCTCCAGCAGAAACTTCAGTACAAATTTATGTTTTTCAAGAATGGTGCGCTGCTCATGCTGGTTTTCCTGGTGGCTCTAGGTCCATTTCCAAATCCAGGACCCCAATCTTCCCCAAAATCCTCAACAAGTTACGATTTCACTGAAACATAGCTCCGCGGTCTGACTCTGGGCAACAGCAGCCCGAAAGCAGCAGCCTGCAGCCCCATCCTTGCTCAGACCACGGCTGCCTGCCTCAAGGGGAGAGCCATGAGCTTATCACTCAGCCCGTCATGGTGATTGACACCTTCATGAAAGGTTATGGACTGCAGCCATCACTCTCAGATGTGTCACATGCCCAAGATGAGCGCAGAGCGGCACAGGTCCCCTGGAGGTCCAGCCCCAGCCTGGTCCACGCTGTGGCCACCATCCCTCTCTGCGAGCCACCTCCCCACCACCTCTGCAGGCACGGCCAGCTTCTTGTGACTTACAGTGGCAGGCAAGGTCATGCCAAGAGGGCCTGGGAAGGTCCTGAAGGGATCTTTTTATTTCTAACTCCCTCAATTCTACTGCAATGAGACCTGGTTTCTATTTAATTCTGCTTGGTTGGGAAGGAGAGAAAGGGGTCACTCTGCCTTTTCTGCCCCTAACACAACCCAAACTGACAGGTTGCACATCCTGACTTTCTAACCTGTGACTGTTGCCTAGGGAAAGCCTCCATGCTATAGACAACTACTGCTTCATGCTATGCTTCAGCCAGACCACCAGCCTTACTGGGACTTGGGGTACGCTGTTTGCAAAACACCCCTCCGACACCAGGTGTGGGAATCTTCCGCTCCCCATGGTTAAAATGCAGAGAAACAAATAAAAAAGTTTCCTGTCTACAGAAAATGGGCTTCCTTTAAATCAATAAACCAGGTATTGGATAGGTTAGAAAACTTTGGATGGAGATGGTTTTCCTGTCCTCCAGCCTCACCAGGCACTGAATTATTTAGCGAAGGGTTGGTGACATGGACAGTACCTGACAATGGTCTTTCTAATTCACATTAAAGACTTAACCCAAACATACATGGTCCCAGTAAGCATCTGAGTCATGCAGATATGCTGGCCTGGATGTTTTTTCTCATCAGAAATCATCATGCATGAACTCCCAGAAAGGCTTTGCAGAAATGACCTCATACGACCCAAAAAATGTAGCTACCCACCCCCCCCCCCCCCCCGGCCTTCTTTTCCATTCTCTAATTTTGAATATATATTTATAGAGTCACTAATTTGGGGAGTAAGAGAAATGTTATACTCACTTTCCTTCATGGAAACAATAAAAGACTTACAGCTTCTCCAGTGGAAACTGACGAAACGCAAGTGCTCTTGGTCTTGCCAGAAAGAGATTGATGGCTGGAGAGAGAGGTCCTGAATGATGATTCATTTATGGACCCTCTCAGGAGGTCATTCTTTGATATTTGTATTAGGAACCTCAAGCAGGGAACAGCATTGTGGATGGTTTTTCTGAAGGAAAACGAGAGAAGAAAAAAACCCAAATGGCACATTGACGAGGCAGTTTTGAAAATCACGTGGTGAAAGTACCGTTTCTTTCCATAACCTCAGCACGGCTTCTGTTTTGATTGAGGAGGTCTTAAAGACTACATGGAAACAGTATGGTACATCTAGTGGAAACTACTCAACAGGCTGAAAGGAAAATAGCAGGTGGCTTCTGGGCCTCGAATCAAAACACACATGGAAGAGCTGCATGGATAAGTATTAAGACTTGAAAATATCTTGAAGAGCATGATTGCTTCTGATTTAATTAAAGAGTTAACACAGAAAACTGGTATGAACATCTTCTCTGTGCAAAGGCACAGGAAGAGTGGAAAAAAGGATCAGAAAGATCAGATATTGTTTGTTTGTATCACAGCATCTCCTGTAAACTCCTATCGGAAATTAACATTCCGTACAAGCACAGAGGAGAAGGATGATCTAGGCTCCAAAGAACTTAAAACCTACCTTATTCATTAAATAATAATCTCAGTAATGGTTGTAATGAGAATATTCCTCTTAGCCCCAGCCCTAGCACTGCGTGGATCAGAAGAGCCCAAACGCCTCCCCTGCAGAATGCCAGCTGCAGAATGCTCCTCGCTGACGCCTAGGACCAGCAGGGCATTTGGCATTACAATGCCTTCCCCAGTGCCTCCCAACCCATTATTTCAGCCCAACAGGTGAGGTAATACTGGCACAAACCGAAATGAGTAAGTCAAGAAGAGAGGCAGCAAAAACGCATATGGAAAATAATGGATATGAGGGACTTACGGGTCAGGGGAGGATGGCAGTATATTGACTTTACACTGAGACGCAAGTCAAGTGGGTGTATATTTTGAAATCTTTGCTCCTATAGTTACCAGGTTTGTTGAATAACTAGTACATTTAAAATCGTAATTTCCACTCCGAGAAAAGATCACAAATGTTAAAGTCTCAGAGACCTGATTCTGGGATCACAAGATGAGATCGCTAGCTGCCAATCCTCTCTACCTTCAAAGGCAACTGAACAAGCAGCTCGGTGCCTACAGAGTGGAAGAGGACTGAAGAAAGCTTTCTGTCCGCACCGGTGTTCCCAATTCTGCTGAGATGCCTGCCGGTGAGTTGGCAGAGCCCCACTGAGCTGCTTGGGTATGCAGGAGGCTGCCCACTTGGTGCTGGATTAAAAAAAAAAAAGAGCTAATGTTGTGCAGAAAATAAAAAGTTTTGAGAAGCAGCAAGGGTTTATAGGACACAGGAAAACGCCAAGCCCCCATAAGTTAATTTTCACATGGAAGATCCCAGGCTGCTGCTGCAAATGCAGCTGCCAGCTTTTTTCCCCAGCTGAGAAGCTGAACCACTTCCCTCAGATATAGGCTTTTGATGTCTATCACAGCCTACCTGGGGCTGTAAACCATTCAATAACTTCAAGTTAGTGTAGAACATACCATCCTGTTTATTAAGTGGGATTTCATGCAGAGACCTCCTCACGCTGGAGGTTCAGGAAACGTATGCCTGATGGTGAAATTTCAAGGATAGCATAAGAACATTTTTGATGTCTTGAGGGACCAGAGTTTCCATTTTACTAGTATTTGGAAGGACTGTTGAGGGACATTTTGTGGGCTGAGATGAAAGTATGGATTTTGAAGGGAGTTTTAATACTGTACATGTGAAATACAAAATAGGTATAAACTTGAGGTACTTATTTAATGATATTTTTACAATCCTCTAAAAGAGTCACCCAAAGTCAAATATGTAGTAATTGCAAACAACTCCTTAAGAAAATATTGCAAATCACAATTATTCATGATTATTCAGTTGTTTATGATGAAGCAGTTTTGAACAAACAATTTTTGTAAAATTGTGCTTCGCTTGGGAGCAACTTGAAAACATGGAGATGCAGAATTTCCCCATTTGCTACGGATGAATTATTGTAAAACCTAAAACTTCCAAAATCTAAGGAAGTTTCTGCAATAACTCTAACGACAACTAAGGGATGCTCTGTACAGCTCATGTATGGGTTGCTAAAGGAGTGAAAACTTTCTTCGCTGACAAAACAGCATTTCCTAAATTAAAACTTTGTATACATTCCTTACTTACTTACTCACAATTGTTACTTCCAGTGATATCTGTCAGAGAGAGAAGTGTTTTTCATACTGGTGGGGAGTGGGTGAGCAGGAGGGTAGGTAACAACCTCTCTGACCAGTTCTTAAAAGCCAAATGCTAGCATAAAGGTCACCATCACATTTTCAGTTACATTCATTGTAATGTAATTTTTTTCATTGCTTGAAGTAAGAAAGCGCCACAAAAAGTCTTGTTTGATTTGTTGGGGTGTTATGCAGCAACAGCAATTTTCTGTGCAAAAAAGCAACTTGCTTTGGTAGCGTTACGTCATCGGTTTGAGGCATATGTGATCTCTTTAGATCCTGATCTCTAGGTGCTCCTTTCTAGAAAGGTTTGGAAAAGAACTTAGATTTAAGCCAGTTCAAGTAGTTCCAATAGAAAATGGCAATTCATTCTCTCCCAAACCCTTAAGTCTTGGGCCTGAACAGACTGGCCCGTTAATCCATCTTTGCATAAATGACTTTGAAGGCATAATGTGAATTATTAGAAGATATGGAAACTATCCAGAAACCCTGAT
Source organism: Rynchops niger (assembly GCA_013400035.1). NCBI lineage: Eukaryota > Metazoa > Chordata > Aves > Charadriiformes > Laridae > Rynchops > Rynchops niger. The sequence goes on from VXBH01009534.1 coordinate 135,844, forward strand.
CTTTACCTACATATTCATTATTGACTGTTCAAGCAAAATTGGTCCTGCCAACATATTTTCACCAGCTTGTGGACTGTAGCTGCTTTTTCAGTTTTAAAACTGCATGCTTGATTCGTCACAAGGGACCCAACATTACTTCTTTTCCTGACTGGATGATGACCAAGTCTATAAAATGTCTTCAAAACAACTGCATAAACACTCCTCTTGTTGATATGTCTAGAAACACAAATTAAGAAGCAGGAAAATCCCCCTCCCTCTTAAGAGAGTCTCTGAAATCCTGTTGTGGACTCCAGCCTTTTGCTTAATACAATCTTACTTGGAAAAGTCAATGCTGGTAGGAAAAACACTAATCAAAGCAGTTCACTATATACTATCTGCTTTGAAAGCACTCTCTTGACCTTGCAAAAAGAGTGTAAGGAATCAATGAACGCAATAGCTTAGGGTCAAAAAAACCATACCAGGTTCATAATGTGTCAGCCAGACACGCAAATCTTCTTATTGAACTTCTGCAAGCCATTGGAGAGTAGTCATTCTTTTATTAGAAACTGAAATGCTCTACAACCTTCAAAAACTAAGATGGGCTCAGGTTTTTGGAGGATGCAAAACTGTGTTAGTTACGATAGCAGACATTTTCTAAGGAAATATGTTTTTACCATTTCTGCGTGTATTTCCATCAGCTTTCTGAGAAGCTTTAACTGTTTTTACAACCACAACTTCACTTCAAAACAATGAACTCTCTTTCCAGCTCCCAAATCCTAGTTTTCAGGCAATATAACCTGGCAGCTCTTCCTCTTCAAGGGGCCAGACAAACCTCATAACCATCGACTAACCCTGCCATCTAGTGGCACTTACGCATTTATCACCATGGCATCCCCGTGTTTCATCCGAATTTTTGATACAGCATCCCTTTGTGGTAGATATGCAGAAAAATCTAGATATGCTGGATAACAGTTCTGTTACAAGAATTTGTCCTTCTATATGATAAAGTATTTTTCACTGCCAATGTCTCAAAGCCACATTACGTACAGCTACAGGAGGAAATGGCAGGTTCTGAGCTGTATCTTCTATGTGAGGTATAACTTCTCCGAGTACACAGCTGTGGGTCGTAAAGGTGAAAAAAAATATTTAGGAACCCACCTAATGCTGGATATAGGGCAGAGAACACAAGGGAGTTGTATCCCTTTCCTTACATTAAACAAACAAACAAAAAACTCAAAAAAAACCCCAAACCCCAAAAATCTATTTTTGCTGTTTTTTTGGAAAACAAGTGTTTTAGACATTTTAGCAGAAGTGGCTGACTTTGCCAGTACTTGAACATGTTTCTCAACTGAAGCTGAGAGGACATATCTAAATAAAACATTGACTTAAAAAAATATTCTAGCTTGCATAGTGTCTGGGAAGTGCAGGGCAAGTTTGTCCTTGTTTGAAACCATTCAGCAGAACACCATGCCAGCTTATTCCCTTGCAAATGTACATTGTAACTCCTTTTAGGACCACGCAACTGAAGACATAATCATTTTTGATGTGTCCATACTATGCCTGCCTCCGGGTCCTAGCTAGCTCAAAGACCAGGTGACCTTTCTGAAACGCAAGCTGGTTCCTTCTCATGCTTTCCCTAAATGTTGGGGAATGCTGACCCAGTCTCCGGAGACCAACTGGGATGCTCTAGAGAAGTTATTAAAGGAGGTTATAATGGACCCTCTTCTGCAAAGGGAAAGGTTTCTGATTCTTTGGAGGAGCGCCCTTTATGGTATATTAAATTATTCTATTCACATAATCTTGTAGGTTTCCCATCAGAGCGACAGTGTGGAAACCTTTTTTTACAATACATTGTTACCTTTCTAATCGTCTGCTCTGTGGGAACAAGTTATCTTTATACTCTCCATCCCTTACCTTACTGCAGTCAGAGGGCCTGGATAAAAAGTGGAATTCATACCTTTCAGCTCAGAAACCCATTCACAGGCTGAGAGAGGCTTAAGAAGGAAATAAAAAGGCAAGAAAAGTAGGCTATCCATGCAGCTTATTGAGACTGAATAGTGTTTGAGTATTTGTTAGTGGAATTGTGCTGGGTTAGCGCAGTGTTCTGTTTTAAAATATACAGTAATTGATATCTGTAATAATAAGTAGAATTATAGTACAATTTGCTTGTGCAGGCATAGGTTCAGAAATATTTCATACATGAAAAAAAACCCACAGAAGTGTTTCAGAGAAGTAATCAACATTGCTCTTTGCCCACTGAACCCCATTAGTGTAGCGTACAACTTTTTCTTTCTTTTTAAGTCAAAGCTATTATTTTTTCAAAAGGTAAAGAATGGAAAGCTTTTTCCCTGAAACAACTAAATGAAACAAATATGAAAACAGCCTTCAGAAGAGACTCCTTTCCCCAAAGCAGGGTTTTTCAGAAATGTCTGCTTTATTTTGTGAAGGCAAATATTTGTTGATCAAAGTTAGCAAGCCTGCTAATGGAAAAGCAGTATTTCCAGAGTATTTGGAAAACTTTCTCATTTGCAGGGAGCTCTGTCTGGATTACTGGTTTCACACAACTCTCACTTTGCACAGAACCTCCATCAAAATGGTGTTTGTTTCTTACAGAGCTTCTCCCAAAGCCCAGCAACTTGTTTACATTAGTACTGAAGTTGGGGTAAAGAGAATAAATTCAGTGCTTCAGAAGACCAGACCTCGAACATATGCACATATAGCTTCTTAAACTGCTGATAATGTGATTTTTGAACCTTGCTGGTTAGGACCTATTATCTGGAGAGCGCTCTTTAGTGGCCATCCCTGATATGGCAAAAGATGACCCTGAGCATCACCACCACCTCCTCCTCCTGCAGGTCATGGTGTTGTGCAGGACAGAGCAGGGTTGTGAGTGGGAAGTAAGGTGAAGAAAGGGACTGTTCCCCCTGTTGGTCACCCTGAGGCCACGTCTGGAGCTCCACGTGCAGTTTGGACTGCTCTCTACGAGGTGGATACCATGAGGTGGATACCGTGCAGGGTCTGACCACCCGGGTCCCATCATGGGGTGGACGGGGGGGGGGAACGTGCATCACATGGGGTGAGGCTGAGGGAATAGGGGTAGTTTGTTCATGGTAAAAAAACACATTTGCGTCTACAGTTATACACATACCTATATGTTTACTGTACCTGTATCTTGGGTGAATTATTGCATATATGATGGGGTTGTAGATTGCAGAAGCTTTGGCAATAACTGCTGGCACAGATTTGGAATATGGTGTTAGGGTGTTGCCTCGACTAAAACAAAGCAAAAACATTACACACACAGCTATGCATGGATTAATACTAAATTGCTAAAGTATATTACTCTTTTTGACTGTTTTTGTGCTGCAATCTCTTGGTAAGAAATACCTCTGAAATGTTAATTCATTCAAATGCATTCTTTGCTCAGATGACAGCCTTGTGTTTGAGTGTGTACTTGGTTTCATTCATTTGGAAAAGATGAAAGATATTGTCGTGGTTTGGCCTCAGACGGCAACCACGTGCCGCTCGCTCGAGTCTTCCCAATACGGGAAGAATCGGAAGAAAAGAAGGGAAGACTCTCGGGTTGAGACAAAGGCAGTTTAACAGAACAGCAAAGGGAACAAGAAAACAACAACAATAACACGGACAGAGGAATATACAAACAGGATTACGGAACCCGCCGACCCCAACCGGACCCAGGACGCCCCAGCCCGCTCCAAACGACGACTTCCTGCCCCCTCCCCCGGCAGCTCAGGGTGGGCATGGCTCACATGGCATGGGATACCAGGGAAAATTAACCCTATCCCCGCCGGAACCAGGACAGATAGGCAAGTAATTAGTTATCTATTTGAGGATGACCAGAAACACAAAGAATCACCTTCCCTGTTTCAACACTAGGACAAAAAAAAAAAACCAAAACCAAAAACAAACAAACAAAAAAAACCACAAAACAAAACAAAACAAACAAACAAAAAAAACCAAAACCAAACCAAAAACCCAAGACCAAACCAAAAAAACAAACAACCCCCATTGTGGCCATTTGGGAAAAGGGACTCACAATAAAATAGAAACCAGAATCAAACCTAACAATCTTTCAGCAGCAACATCTCTGCTGCACAGTAACGGGTGTCAATGACTCAGTTGCAAACACTGCAGAAGGAAGAGAGGACTAGAAGTGGGCTGAAACCAATATCGTCCTCTTGACTATAACATCCCACAGTCACTCACGTGATCAATGTCAGCGCAGGATAGCCACGATTATTATCACAGAATTATAGAATGGTTTGGGTCAGGAGGCACCTTTAAAGATCATCTGGTCCAACCCCCCCTGCCATGGGCAGGAATATCTTTCACTAGGTGAGGTTGCTCGAAGCCCCATCCAGCCTGACCTTGAAATCAATAACATCAACGACAAGACAACAGGTCCCTTGCGAGCAGAGCGTGGTTGGAGGAAGATGGGAGCTCAGGTGTGAAGATCCGGGAATTTAACCTCTTTCCTGTCCTCTGTCAGAGGCAGAAGTATATAGTAGAAACCTCTTGAGAGAACATGTATTAGGAAAGATGTAAATCCTCTAATTCATTCAAAGAATGTATCACAGGGGAGAGGAAACAATGTGTACCAAAAAAGTAGCTAAAAACTCAATAGTTTTAAAATACATAGACAACCCGTTTCCTGGCTTTATCCACAAGGATATGCTGAAGAAAGCAACACCACCTCTAGCGTAATAACTATTTAAAACTCATTCCAAAGGGAGATCTGTTTCTTGTGGGTGACAGCACTAGTCATACTTCAGAATAACCCACGTTCTTTGGATTTGGATTACATTTCCACTTACCCTGCCCAGGCAATCAAGGTGACGCAAGCATACGGAGACCAGGACAAGACAAACACAATGATGACCACAAAAGCAATTTTTGCCAGTTTCCATTCATTCTTCATGGACTGGGAGAGGTGGGATTTCCGGCTGCAGGACCCCAGCTTTTGAATGTCTCTGTGAGGAGGAAAAAATACAGATATGTCAGCAGGAGGGTGAAAAAAGCGAGGTGCAGCATCTCTAATGCATTCCCAGCAATGCGCAAAATGAAGCAGATTTTATCTTTCCCTCCTTTACTCTTTTGTCGTCTCATATTTAAAAATCTAGGAGATCTTTAATGTAATAAAATTGTCCCATGTGTTTTGTCTGCGCTTTGAACATGCATGGGAGTGAGCCAGAAGAACCTCTGGGACTACAGGATGAGATTGCCATCTCCTTATCGTGACACAAGGAGGGTTTCAGGTTGGGAGGGTGAAGAAATTGGTATCCCTTGCCCTCCAGGTGGAGCAAGCTAAGACACAGCTGGATCCAAAATAAAATCTGATGGGTTTTCCTTTTCAAGGGAGGAACAGCCTGCAGAAATTCCAGCTCACAAGGTAACATGTGCTGGAAATACCCTGACTACTCTGAGGAACCCGGCCCAAAATGCTTATGGGGACATTTTTACTTCCCTGCAGATTTATTCACTGGAGAAGAGTATTTTAAGGGGGAATACAACAGGCAGTCCTAATATTTTTGCCAAAAAGCATCCTTGAAATTACCTTCTCACATCAGACAAACACTTCATTAAAAATATTATTTTAAATGGTTTAGCATTTTATACCATTTAGCATAGAAATAACAATATTTACGTATCAGTGTTGTGAAATGAAGATATGTTTCAGGCTGAAGACAGTTATTACCAGCCAGGAGAGTAATAAATTTTTTCCTGGTGCACTGTGAACATACCCAATAAAGTGAGCTTACTGTACTAGTGAGCTAAAGGTTGTCCTGGTTTTGTCTGGGATAGAGTTAATTTTCTTCCTAGTAGCTGGTATAGTGATATGTTTTGGGTTTAGGATGACAATAATGTTGATAACATGCTGACGTTTTAGTTGATGCTCAGCAGTGTTTACACTAAGTCAAGGACTTTTTCAGCTTCCCATACTGCCCCGCCAGCGAGGAGGCTGAGGCGGTACGAGAAGTTGGGAGGTGACACAGGCAGGACAGCTGACCCCAACTGTCCAAAGGGATATTCCATACACCATATGATATCATGCTCAACATATAAACAAGGGGGAAAGCTGGCTGGGGCAGGGCCGCTGCTTGGGAACAAACTGGGTATCGGCTGGTGGTGTGCAATAGTTCTTCATTTGCATCACTTCTCCTTTTTTGTTTGTTATTTTCCTTTTCATTGCAATTTATTATTGTTGTTGTTATTATTATTTTGTTTCAATTACCAAAGTGTTCTTATCTCAACCCATGAGTTTTCTCATTTCTACTCTTCCGATTCTGTCCCACATCCCACTGGGGTGGGGGGAGTGACCAAGCGGCTGCGTGCTGCCTACTGCCAGCTGGGGTTAAACCCTGACAAAGGTATAGAAAAATCCTGTCGCCACTGTGCTTCATGGGTGTACAGGATACCAGTGTTTTAAGGATGCATTCTTTGCTTCTTCGCTTGATATCAAACGTGCATACAGAAAGCAGAGTAAAAACCAAGACCAAGGCCAAAAATAGAGCTCAGCAGGAACTTCAATTTAAGCATGCAACTAAACAAGCTTGTTAAAATGGAATTTAGCCTTGTGAAGCCAAAGGACTTCAACAAGTGCCTGCCGATCCATCGGAGCTGATGACACTGTGAGCAGCGGGAAGGACTCACAACTCCAGCTATTGTTGGATCAGACCAAAGATAAGACATGTGCTCATTAGGAGAAAAATAACTGACAGAATGAAGCTGCTTTAGAGATCTAAAATCCTGCTGGTACTTGATTTCAAAGACAGAGCAACAATTTGGAAAGAAAAAAAAAAAGTGTCCTAACAAACATAGCCAGATATTGTGCGTGCAGTTGTGATGCTTGAGTGAACCACAAGGTTTTCTGGGATGTCTGCCTTAAATAAAACTGTCAAAAAATACGAGGGCTGTTATGTTTACAGAGCAGCCTAAAGGCAGACAATGCCCCCATTGCTACATGCCATTTATCATCCCTTGGGGCTGAAAACTGTGCTGGAAAGCACAGGGACTGTGTTCCTTGTATTGTAAATCTGAAATACAAATAATCCAAACTATCAAATTATCTGATATACCATTAATTACCACACTCTGGGCTAAGAGTAGAACCACCAGAGGCTTCTTTCCCTACTCCAAACTGCATACATCCATTCCAGTTTTTACATTGGCAAAAATATTTCTCCAGTTACAGCTGTTAATGAACTGCCACTTTATTTCCAATTTCAATTCAGAGTAATTTTTGATTCAGATTTTTCTGCAGATAAAGAAATTGAGAAAATCTCCTAGTGCAAGAAAAGGGACATTTACTTATTTCAGTTACATTGCTTACCTGCCAGTACGTCTTATGGCCAGGAACATAAATAAATAGCAATGGAATATTATTATCAGGGGAATAAAAAACACGCAGCAACATAAAATCATGGTGTAACTTCTGTTTGCAGGGGAATAGGTTACATAGTCCCACGTACAGGATATCATCAAGCCCTCAGGCACATAGGAACCTATGAAATACATGGAACACATTATTTACACATACATCCAAATCTTGCACAATTGCTGATCCAACAACTGAGCAATTAAAATAAACCCTGTACTGTATATATAATCTCCAAGAGCTATGCGTAAAGTATTATATGTGTGGTCTAAGAATACAAGTGCACGCATGGAGAGGAGATCCTGACTGCCAGACTCTGAGATATACCTAATACTCCACCTGCAAATTGTTCTGCTTAAATACAACCTGGGCGTAGGGGGGAGGAGGGTATCTGCACTGCAACAGGCGCAGATACACGGTACAACAGCAATCTATAAAGTGCTGGCTAGACAGCCACCAGAGAACTTATAAACAACAACAAAAAAATATCCTTTTTTTCATACCCCGAGTAAGGCTAAAACAGACCACACAGGGAACTCTAGAAGAGACAGACAACATACTCCACCCGAGGAGCGGAGCCACACTCCATCCCAGCGAGTACAGCCACACAACAGCGATGACCTGGATGGTGCGTTTCTTTGAAGTCCACTGTATGGATCGTAGGGGCTTAGTGATCACAAGGTAGCGGTCAACAGAAATAGCCAATAAAGTCATCATTGAGGTTATTCCGAAGAGTGCCCCACAGAAAGCGTACAAGTCACAGCCTGAAGCAGAAGGTGGCAATATCAGGGATTTTCTTAAAACAGACGCTTGTTTTCTCTCTGAGCCTGACATGATAAATCTCCCATTTTTTCCTGGCTCAGGATTTCTCTTCCATTAGAAGAATTTTCTTAGCCTCACAGTTTCATAATTATTATAGTGTTTATTAGAAAAAACACAATTGTTAATAAAATACAAACATATGTATTTAACAAGTTCTACTCTCTACTGCTGGCTGCAACTGGGAACCTTTTGTCAGTGGAAAACTGCCTCAAAGAAAATCCAATCTAATTAAAGTTACATTTTCCTGGACTGTTGCCGAATCTATTGATCTTAACAGGCTGCAGCAGACATCTGTCTGCTAATTACAGATGGATGTTTCAAAAAATGACTTTGGTTTACGTAGCTCAAAAATGTAAAAGTGGTTTAAATTTGATGGCTAAAAGATCATCTGTAAAACATAGCTCCTATATTTAATAGCAGCACTTTTTAAAAAAACTGACAGTTTTTACACGAAGCAGGGGTTTTCCCCTTCTTTGCATTCAGGCATTGTGCTAGCAGATGAAAACTTGTAGAGTTAGACTTTCCCTCATTTGATTCAGAAACCTTTGTCGAATGAACATTCATTTTGGGGGATCCTGCATCACCCCACGTGGTTATACACAACAGCCCACTGGGTATGGGAGGCCACTGAAGTACCAGATTCAACCTTAAAGCAGACTTCTTCTGAAGTCTTTATAAGTAACCTGCAATTAAGGACCAAATCTCACTCAACCCAAATCAATTGCCTCGTTTGTGGCAGCATGACAATTTATGCTGATTTTACCTAAGGGGATGAGCAAGACTTAAAACATCCTCAAACTAAAGAAGACCCCTTCTCTGCTGCTAGATAACACATGGTCTCTGGACTTGTTCCACCAATACGTGACGGCTACTTGGTGCAAATTTTCACCCAATGATGTGATGAGCAGTAGCAAGCAGAGCATCAAGCCTTCTGAGGACCTTGTTATACTCTTGAACTTATAAAGAAAAAAATATTTATGACTTAATAAAACTTTTCTACTCACTTTGAGCCATAGCATCTGCCCTTACAACCTAAAGGGTAACATGATTACATGTTGATGTTGACTTCTTTCTCTCCAAAATAAATAAGATGAAAGAATCAAACCTATAACACAAAACATGTGCCACCATGCCAACTGATGATGCCAGCAACCTGGGTTGTCACTCAAAAGTCTTGTGCTGCTGCCTCCACAGCACAAGACAAGACTGTTATGGCTAAAATAGGTTGCATACAGTGTAGAGATGGTGAGGTATGAATTAGTGCTGAAAAGTACCTATATCTCCAAGTATCCACTCTCCGTGCAAGCTGTTGACAAAGCACATGGGTGCCTGAGAAGCCGACATCAGAAAGTCGCTCACAGCCAAATTCATTATAAAGTAGTTTTGGGGTGTCCTCAGCTTCTTGTTGCTTAAAAACATGAGAAATATGTGATTTTAAATAGACAAAGTGAACAGTTAACTTTATAACTTTGCCTACTAGCATAAATAAATACCATCCGGGTTGGATTTTGAAATCCAGCATCACAGTGTGGGACAGGAGAAGGCTATTCATTTTTTTCCATAAGATTTTTACATACTCTGGCTGCAGTAGCTTTGTCTGTCTATTACAGTGTCAGAAGCCAAGAGAGCACACAAACTGACAGAAATCCTATGACCTGCCTGAAGCAGGGAATACCCTGATGTCATGAGCTCATTTCATGTAGCACATTGTTTCCTTGGTCCTTCCAGGACATCTGAGCTGCTGGAAAGAACATCAGTTTTTGTCAAGTGTTTCTGCAAATTCTACAGGGCCAGCAAAGAAGTCTGCTGTTTCTATCATTAAAAATATTAAACTCTTTAAAATTTTCAGTAGAGTTGTTAATAGAACACAGTATTTGTTTTCTCATTTTCTTTGGTTCCTTAAAACGCGAGGAATTTACACTGAGGTTATTAGTGATGGGGGGGGGGAGTGTGTTGCCCTCCCCCATTTGATGCCATCAGCCCTTGCTTGGAGATTTAATCCAAGAGGAACCATCTGTACACAGGCACCAGTGAACCCCAAGGCCAGTCAGATTAACCACAGAAGGAATTTTTGTACCTGTAAAACGCGTAGAGAACTAGGAGGTTTCCAATGATGCCAATGGAGCCAATAACGAGCACACATGTTCCTACCGTGTAAAGAACATGGTCGGGGACCTCTGTCTTGGTCACAGCGTGTGGCTGGGTGCCCATGTTCAAACCCTGAATGGAAAACAGAGGAAAAGGAGAGCTTAGCACTTTCAGGATGGTTGTATCACAGGGGACACAAGGTCATCCTGTTGAAGGAAGGCAGAGCACTCGCTTCCACGGTTCATGCAAATCAAATAAATACAGACTTCTGCACTCATTTCACGTCCCCCATAATGAAGTTTCCCTCAAGTAGCCATCATTACTTTAACAGCACATATTTATATTAAGAAACAGCAACAGGGAAAACAGACTGGAAAAAAATATTAAGGAAGTTGTGATGATGATGAGAATAAGGCAAAGATGTGCCGGCATCAAACTTGCTCTGTGTAATTGACGCACTTTGGGGCACAGAGATAGCTGACAACACAATCTTCAGTTCAACAAGGAATAGCTTGTCATACTTTGGCTTTATTAGAAGCACTGATACCAAATCCCACACTTACAAACATTAAATCCCCCGGCTCTCCTCAAGCTCCCTATCCACTAACTTAGTGCTGCAAAACCTGGGAATTCCTCATGAAAAAGGTAGGAAACCAGAGGTAAAACAGCAGCAGTAGTGTTGCCTGGGTAAGCACAAATACATTAAACATTCCTGACGGCTCTTTCACTGCCCTTTATCACCAGCGCATGAATAAAACCTCACCAACTGTCTACGTATTTCTTTTTTCTTTTAGGCAAATTCAGATTTATCATCTGTTAAATTCATCAGCAGGGCAGCCTGCAGCTAACCCACTCAGCTCTCATTAGCATTATCGATGGGAAGAGTCCGAATTGCTCAATATTCTTATTTACCAAGTCAGAAGCAGCTAAGCCTTGCAGAGCACTCACACAGGTGGTCAGATCTGGGTGGCTTAGTCAAAGGTATGGCACCCTGTCACAGGTGAGGACCGGCTCCGTATCGCCACTGCGCGGCTCAGCGACGTGCGGGGCACAGGACAAGGCTGATTTTGGCCTGCGGGAGAGGAGCTGGGTGACAGAACAGGTTCAAGATGATACCTATCACCCCACTGGTAGTATTTAAGGGGTGAGAATGGTGAGAACAGTCTATTTTCCCCCCCTGTCACTAGCTCCTCATCTCCCACTCTGCTGCTTCTCTTTTCTGCCTTTTATTATTCCTCGGTCATCTATAAGCACACACACTACAGCTCCTTCCTTGTACAACAGTTCTAGCTGTGGGCATTATCCCCTTGACTACATGATCCTATTGGGGTGCTCCACAGGGCAGGTTGCATTTGGTCGTAGGAAGCGCATGGTGAGATGCATAACACGACCCAAAACCAGTGGGTCTGGAGCAGAAATGGCGACAGCAAAGCTCACGGGGCTGAAGTGATGTTGTAAATGGTACAAAAGCTATTGCTTCAAAGCAGAAAACTGCTTTCAAGCTTTCTCAGCAGTCTGACAGACTCTACACATAACAGGATGGCTGCTGCCAATGTGACACTTCACCAAAGATAACATCATTGTAAAAGTAGAAAGAAATGAAAGGGAGCGTCTGCTGGTGCTGGCTGCACCTGGGGGCTGTCACTGCCATTCCCAGCAGTTAAACAGGGAGAAAAATTATCACCCTGTGAAGCATTTACCCTCGAAGAAGATGCGAGAGGTAGCGTAAGAGCGGGCAGCACACGGGGTGGTGGCCCAGGGCGCAAACGCAGCTGTGGCCGTTCGGGGACACCAGGCACAGATGGTGCCGTGCTTGCAGAGTGGGGCTGCCTGGGCACGCAAACTAACCATGGTAAACTCCTTTCCTCTTCCCTCAAATCTAATCTTCTTAGCAGTGCCCGTGCGCTAAATTGGAACCCTGCCTCATTTCTGGCAATGCATACCAAAGAGGCTAAACTGGGGAGAAAGGAAAAAGGTCCCTTTTTACCTTCCTTTCCAGCTTATCTGTTAAGCACGGTCCAGATTTACCCCTGTAGAGAGGGTTATTATATAGAGGAGTATTATATACATGTTGTAAATTCAAGGCAAGTAGTACTTGCCTGTCATATACATTATGCTTTACTTCATCATATGGGAACTCACTGTTGCAGAAACTCATTTGAGAAGCAGACTATGAATTTCACACCCAAAGATGTCTCGCCTTATCTCACTGCTGAAGAGGAGCCAACTTGGACATTTTGATCTCATTTATTCAGTTACGAGGGGTGAGCTGCATCAAAAACTGAAAAATGTCTCATGCGACACATTTGTAAACTCAGATTACAGTTTGCTGGCAATACTGGATGATATATAATCTACTGATGCTTACAGAGCGGAATTTGGAAGGCAATAAATACCCGGGATTACACAGAGACTGCAACCTCAGTGAGAAGCTGAAGTACGGGATGTTTTGATTACACAGGCTTTGGAACTTGCCTTCAGCGGAGTCCCTAAAAAAACACTGAAAATTTTGCTGTGATGTGAACATCAGTAAGATGTTAAGAGCTGAATGACAAGGCGGCTACTTACTCCCTCTGCCAGTGTTACCCTGGGACAGCAGGATGTGGCAGGCATCCAGCTCTACCAAGTGTGGCAAGCTGATAAAGACAGAAAACCATTTATAACACTGTAACTTGGATCTAAGAAGATAAATGTACATATCCGTGTGCATGTGTGTGTGTGTATATATATATATTTCAACAGAAACTCTCAAATTTGATAGAAAATAATTTCATTAAAATAGTGGAAAATTGCCAAACAGAACAGGCTAAACCAGTACAAATGGAGCCAGCTAATCAAAGAGAATTTATACCTCATTTTAGTCATACAATCAATTTCATTAATGTGGCATAATTTCACCATGGAAAATTTTAAGAATAAAGACTTAAACACTCTTCAGGTTGAGAATTTAAGGTCTACTCTGCTGAACAAATACTGCTTTTCTAACAGAGACCCTTTCTCGGCAGAGAATAACACCCAATCGCAGATAAACCATCAGTAGCATAAAGGCTTTAAGATAGTCACAAAATTTAAGCTTTTTCCCTTTTCCTACAGTATCACGTGTTAGAAGTTGGTCTTTTTGGTAATTCTGATTAACAATCTAAATACTTGATAACGTAAATATTTTACTGTATAAGGATGAGGACTAGATATAAAAAAAAAAAAAGTCTTGAATCCTGGTGACATGCTCTATTGAGAGCCTGTTTTTGCTGATAAGTGTCAAAGCTGTTACCACTCTATGCATTTTTCTGGTACTTTTAGTTTTTCCCAAGTAATAAAAATAAAATTAAATGATAGAAGAATATTCCAAGTTGCTGTGGCTCTTTCCAACCCAAGAAAACCCAGATAATTATTGCAAATCTTTCCAAAAGACACGGTAGCCAGGAGAGCAGCTAAGTACAGCAGGTTGCACTAGGTATACTCACTGGTGCGTCTTACCAGGTTAGGTCTATATTAGCTTCTTTTACCACCAAAATTATACATGGTCAATGACAGCTGGTATGAATCAGGAAAAAAATCAATTTATAATAATGGAAGAGTCCTCCTGCCTTTCAGGCTTAGCAAAGTGTGGTTTTTGTATTCATCTCACGCCATCGCTCTCTAACTGCTAGAATACACTGTGCAGTTATACTTCAAGCTATTCATTTTCATTTTAGTCACAGTGAACTTAGCCCCCCTGAGAACGCAATCAGAAACGGTGTAAAATTAAAAGATGTGCCGTGAGATGCTCCCCCAGCCCCAGCTGTTTCACACTGCCATGGTGATGCACGGCTGCCCTGGACTCAGCACATCTATCTCAATAGATTGTGTTTATGGGTGCTCAGTGTCATCACAGCCACGTAATACAGAATGAAAAGCCTGTTCTGTATAAGCCACAGCCTGGCTCCTTCTCTTTAACGATGTGATTTAAGACAGTGATAATAAAGGAAGGCATTACATTCTGTTCAACTGATATATTGAATATATAATGGGTGAAGCCAGTTTTCAAGGGCTCACAGGAGATGTGTTCGCCTGTCCATTTTTCTCCCAGGTTGGCTTTGCCTCCCTCTGTTTGTGGTCCAGGGGCAGAATCCCAAGCACTCTGCTGCAGACTTTGCTGTTTCGTAAATGAAGGTTTTAAAGACACCGTCCAGAACGACCCAATTGTTTCACTCAAAAATACAGATGTAAACAAGCAGCCCATGAAGACGACAGTACTTGCTGTACTGGGGCCAGCTTCTGGCATACTCGCCTATCCTGTTCTCACTTTGTTTGGCTCCTTCTAAATTAATGCTACAATCACTTGTGTTTTGACTCTATGAGATGTTGGACCTGACAATTCACATAAATCGTGACGTGGCCTTACCCTTACATGCAATGTGACTACAACATCAAAACGCTGTCACCTACGTGGGTGCTTGGAGGGATTTTCTGGCAGGGTAACTAACAGATCTGCAGGCAAACGGAGGACAAACAATTAACAGCTGTCCCTCAAATAGCTGGCAAAGGAAGCAGGCACCAGATATAAAAATAAAACTTCGTCTACTTCTCCCAAAATAAAGATGGAAAACCTAACAGTGACGGAAAGTTATTCTATGAAAGCTTTTGCAATTTGATTTTCCGTGATAAAATGATGTCCAAATAATTAGAGCCATCTGTTTCTGCTTTCCAGCTGGTAAGATTAATAAAGATTGCCATGCAGAAGACAAAAAAAATTTCGGTTAAAAAAAGGAGGGCAACGGCAGGTCCTGTTCAATGGGTAGGGTTGGAAAACAAGCGACGGAATTCAGAAATGATGCTATGATTGGCATTAGGTGTATATAAGAGTATCTAAAGCCTTATTTATGCTCTGATTTTGGTCACGGATGCAAGCTCATCTTGTGGAAATGATTTACATTGAAATGAGCTTAAGTAAGGGCTTGCTTACACGGGGGATTAATGTGGCCTAACAAGAGAGTGAATTAATAGCACAGCAGCCTCCCTGTGTTGACCCGCTACGTGAATTCACAGAGTACAAGTTTGATTTTACTGTACAGAAAACTTAAGTCTATACAGTCATGCTTGCAAATTTTAAAGAAAAATAACAAACAATATTTAGGTATGCCAATACAGAAGCAGTCCACACGTGCCAGTCTGCAGATGTTTTTGAAGCAGTTCATCGAACTGAATCAGTTACCAGGTAATACTTGCCAGGTTCCTTGTAATTTCACTGATGGTCAATGTAAGAGGTAATTTCAGCATGAAGCACCATCTGGTTTGAAATGACGACAAAATTGGGGGCTTAATGAATATCTTGTACATATGAATTCTGGCATCAAACAGAAGACCATTGCTATGTGGCAACTATGGTACAGCTAGTGATGGTCAGATATTTTTCAAAATATGATGTACTTAAAATGAATAATTACAGAAAATATTGTTAACACCTTTGGGTATTAAAAAAAAACAAATAAACAAACAAAAAAACCCCAAATCACCAACTTTGCTTGCTCTGGTTAACTGAACTGCACACCACCACCACACAGTAAATACAGATTAATTCGGTCCTTGGAAGGTCAAATCAAACCACAGTCATCCACATGTGGAAAGTTACTTTTCTTATCAGTCTCCAGGCGACACTTTTCTTCCACAGCTCGTTCCAATCAGTTCACATGCCAAACCCAGAAACACTCAAACACATATTTATAGCATGCATTTAATCAAAAAGACAATTGGTTTAGCAAACTGAACTGTGAATTGGATGCAGTTCATCCAAAAGTGACAAACAAGAAGAGGAACTGCCAGTGCTGTGTACAACTGATAGCAAAGGCAGCCGGGTACCGAAGTCAGGCACCTGCTCCAGACCTAGGCACGTGTTTATCCAGACTGAGATCATAAGTTTGGGGGACAAAAATGAGAACTTTTCCTATAGTAAAATATAAACCGAATTAATTATATTCCAGCAAGTGTTTCTGGGCTGTTGCTGAACTGGACAGCCAGTAGAAAAAAAAGCCATTTAATATTTGACTTCAAGACTCATTTGGGGCACATATCTTTAAGATATCACATTTAGCACAGACCCTGCTTTGACAAGATGCTTTCTTTCAGGTCCTCTGTATCTGCGCTTAGACTTCTTAAGCCTGATCAACTTTTCAATAGCATGAGAATAAACCAGGTAGATACTCAACAACGTTGGCAAACTCAGGTGTGTCTACAGATCCAGCCTTATGAGTCAATGTAAGCAAGGGCTATTAAAAATTCATGTTTTAGAATTAATAACATGATATAAAATGATTCAAATGAGAATTACACAGCAATCAGAAGTAAACAATAAAAGTGAAAATAAGTAAAGTTTTAATATCTGTCTGCTCATTACAAAGTCATCTAAGGGCATAATTTCATCTTGCTAGAGACTGACTAACAGAACCTTAAAATGTAATGTCTATTCTGGAAAGCAAACAGACATTGCTTTCTATGTATATCCCAAGTCACACTGCTGAAATCGGTGAGAAATGGCAGGTTTGCTCCTCTGAGTATAAAAAAATAAAATAAAATAAAATAAAATAAAATAAAATAAAATAAAATAGAACAACAACAAAATCAGCCCAGCTGAAACCCAGTGAGCTGGCTTTTGTTCCAGCTCAAGCGCTAGCTGCGCCAAACGGGCAGGGGTTAGCAAATGTGACGGCTTACTCAAAGTCTTACAAGTTATTCCACCGAGTGTGCCTTCACAGCCCAGCCTTGGGAGGAGCGCTGTGTTACTTCCTTGTTTCTGTTGGGAATCGCTGTCAAATAACTAGCACATCCTTGCCTTAATCCAAGTTTCTATAATCAGACCTTGAGGCAACCGATTGTATTTTCCAAGACCAGAAAGTGTTAAAGCATGTTTTCTGAGGGCATTTCTGTTCCAGTACTGGTATACTTGTATAATCATCCCAGGTCTTCACAACAGTTTCCTCTACAGAAATTTTATGTTCTATTTAAACACATCTGAATCTAACCTGACAGTGCAGAAGCTAAAAGAGCCAAGTTCAACCACGGCTTCAGCATTTTGAAAAAACAAGCAAATAAAAGCCCACTACCAGAGTCTGTTAGTACTCAATTGAGTCAGAGACTCAGTCCATCTTCCCCTTCTCACCTCTCACAGGCTCACACGCCAGCACAGCCAGTTCCTTAACATGATCCCTGACACACGCACCATGTTGTCCCCTTGGCCATAAACACCTTCAAAATTGTCTGATGCTATGCCCAAATGCGCCCTTAATTACAACACCAGCTACGCATGTCTAGGCAGGCAGCACGCTGAACAAATCTAATCGATGCTAACTGTGCATCAAAATTATCTGGACTATTACAGTTCAGTGCATACTTGTTTTGTCCGCAAGGGAACGGGTGACTTAGCATGGTGAAACAACAAAGCAGTAGGCAGAAATCTCAGGATATATTTTTTAGAGCATTAGAGCATGTTAAAGAAAAGCATGTGTTGTCAAAACATGATGCAGAGTAATTTCCTTCAATATGAAAAATCTTGCAGTCTTCAAGGACAAATAATTTATACCCCACAGCAAATATTTAAGTTTTTATCTTCTCCTGCATTATGCACCATACACTTTCATAGATTATTTTTCTCCCCCTGTGCATCTTACTGCTAACTGATGCGCTTTAATAATCAAAGTTGACCTAAAAGAAACTCCAAAGCCTTTTATCCTGTGTTTGCTACTCAGTGGTGAGAGTGTTCTCAACTCACTGGCACTATCACCCTTTGGCATATTATGTGCTCCTCACCTGAGCTGCTCTCCCCTCTCTACCTCCTCTGAGCTCCTATAGCTCATCCTGGTCCATTCTACTCATCCCAGGCTGCCAGGTGACTGCTGCTCCCTTTTCACCAACTTCATGTACCTCTGACTGGGATGCTCCAGCCTTCCCACCACGCATCCAAAGCGATTTCATGGGATGCCACAGTTTGCTGATGCCAACGTGGTGCTGCAGCACCCACCTCCTGCCCGGATGGAGCCCTTTCCCAGGCTTCAGGCCGAGCAGCACCAAGTGCAACTGCCAGGTGATGCTCACATGTTACTGGTTTTAACAGGAGCACATGAAGAAATGTCTTTGCCTTTCCGCGAATGTTGGCACCACGTTTTGAAATTCTGATCTCTGCTGGGGGATATCACAGCCTGCCCTCGGGTTTCAAAGACCTTGAACATATGCTCTGGTTTATGGACAGCTAGACTTTTATATTTTATTTTAAAAAAAAAATGAAATAAATTATTTTCTTGCTTACTGTTGATAACTGAGGGCGATCCTTCACCAGCCACCTCTGGCTTTATGCACCTCGTCTAGACGTTAGGAGCCTTTTCATTGCACGGTTCTGCTTCCTGGGGAGACCCAGCTGCTTCAGCTGCTGCCAGAAGATCTGTATGCAAAAACCAATCTGAGAAGTGGGCCCTGCATTTTTAAAGAAATCCCATGAAAACATGTGCTTATTTTTAAGGATTCTGGGGAGGGAAAAAAAAAAATAAAAAATCAAGAACCGACATCAGCTTTTTCAAAAGGTGATTACAAAATGAAAACACATCCTAATAAAACAGTTCAGACAAGATGTTAATAATTTATATTAATCCTATGTAGCCTTTCTAATGATGCTTCTAAAAATACACACAGCTAATATTTTTCATCAATTTCGTCGTTTGGTTCCTGCTGGATTGTCTGCTCTATATTTTTTCTATTCTGTAACTTACAATGAATTGTAGTGAATGATGAAGGAAGCGCAATGATAATAATAGAAATACACTTCCTCTATTAGCTACATTTCAGTTAAATTTTATTTACAATTTTTATTAGCTGAGCGTAAAAACTGCGGTTCCCTATTTATAAAAAAAAAAAAATAAATTAAAAAACCCTGATTTTTTCTTCTGCAGAAAATATTCTTAGTTGAAGGCCTGAAATCAGAGACATTCTTCGTTAACTAGGGTAATTTCCATGTTTCGACAAGAAATTTTGCTTGTTGGTAGTAGGGTGGAGGGTAATTTAAAGCAACCTCCAGCCATTTGATGCCATTTGCATCATTCTGTCTTGTACATTTAGGTACATGAAAAATGCTAAAAGGAGTCAGGCCACAAGTCCACCAACTCCCATATCTTACACCTGACAGTGTCTGGCAACAGACGCTTTTAGGGGAAGAACATGGTGAACACCGCGAGCGCACCTTCTCCATCTGTTAACTTCAAGCACATTTGTGGATACTAGTATGAACATTGCAGCATTCAGTTTATGTTTAGATCAAAGAAATGTCTTATCGCTCTAAGCTGAGGATTATTCCCATGTAATATCTGCTTGCCTCTGTTTAATATTCCTCTGTGGATGGAAGGGGGGAATGTAGAAGGCAGACCCAGACTCTCCCCAGAGGCGCACAGTGAACGCACAAGAGACAACAGGCACAAGGTGCAGCGGGCAAAATTTTCAATGAGATTGGTGAAGCACTGAAACAGGGGCCCAGAGAAACGGCGCAATCTTCCTCCATAGAGGACTTCAAAACGTTGAGAATTCAGCCCAGCTTGGAGCAGGAGGTGGAACTTGACAACCCCCCTTCCAACCTAAGGTATTCCATGATGCCAGGAATAAACCCCTCCAAAACTTATAGTGAAAAAATACAGGTTTAAGCCATAAGTAAAATGAAATACTATTCTAGTCACTCAAGGACAGGTATGCTGTCTCAATAAATTGAAAATCTTCCTAGCCTACCTTCTTTTACTTTCACAAGGAACTGGGGACACCCAACAAAAGCCGAATGTACCTATATGGCCATTTTTCACCTAGCCTGATTAGATAAGCAATCTGCACTGGGACCGTATTTCTTGGCTAGGATGCCTACAGTCTGTGCTCCACTTCATTTGTAACAGTTTCTCCGGCTGTGGCTTTAAGTCCCACATGAAAAGACAGATTTCCAGAGGTTTTTAGGCACTTCACACCTATCGATTGCGCTGGTGGCAATACACCTACTCTTCTCCTCTGTGGTTGAAAATACTCCTTGGTGTTTATCTATCTGCACTGTTAGATGCCCAAGCATCATGAAAATTTGGCTTTGGAATATTTTGTGATTAATTTTAGAGAATTTAACTGTATCGCTGATGCACCGTTTAGTCCAATGGCCTATGCATTTCAGTCTGACAGGTTCCCACTAGGTACTCTAAATGCTCTGTTTAGAATGAAACACCTAGCCACCACAGGTAATGGTGATATTGAAGATTACTGGGAAGAGAAGGAAATTATTGGGTGAGATATATTCAAGGTTACCCGTCTCTGCAGTGAAAAGCAAATCTTTACTGTCAAACGAAGCATGTGGCAGTAGTGCAACCTCCCTTCCCTCTCCAAGACAAGAGTAAAACAAACTCTCATCCAGGAAGGAGATCATTCCTTTTCTAGTCGCCTGGAGGTTTGAAGCACTCATTAATTCCTTGTGGATTTAGTATTGCTAAAGGAACAAACAGACCAACGTCCAATGATCAAGTGAAGCTCGCAACTCCATTTACAGTTAGCCAGCTACCGCAGTACTGAAGACTTATTTCAGAGGAAGATTGAAGCAGCACTGGCAAATTAATAAGGAACTACAATATGGGCACAATTAGAGAGCAATCAGAGCAACCAAATTACTCCCAGATTTAAAAAATACTAAAATAATGGAACATGTTTTGACACATTTTGTGGGAATAGGCGTGTATATTAAAATAACGTCTGTTATCTCCCGGAAAACTTCATTTTCTCATGGCAGTGCTCATCTTAGAAGAAGAAACAATATCTCACACAAAAGCCTTTTTTTTGATCTGGAGAAGCATCAAGACAACTTTGATATAGCAGTGAAGGAGCTTCATCCTTTCCCTCTCCGCTGCCGTGTGTAGCTGAAACACTGAAAGCAGGGACGATGTAGTTGTTTTAATGAGGCCTCTTGTTTTAACTACATAGAGAATTTTCTTTAACTCTGAATAACTTCCACAGACCACTTCTCAAGACTTCACAAAAGGTAAAAAAAAATTTTACATGCCTAAATTAGGAAACATCCTCTTCTTCTCACCCTCACAATAATCTCCAGATCTGGGGGGCATTTGAAGCAAGTCCTGCATTGCCTTTGCAACATCAGCTTGGAACCATGTGAACTACCCAAAACGAAAACCTCAGCACAAAGCAGCTTCTTTTCCTGTTTTAAGATGAAAGTGCTGTTTTACCAAAAGAGAAGCCCACAAGCCAGTTAGGTTCAAACCTGTTTTTACTGCACCAAGTCCAGAAAGCCTCAGTTTTTTTCTGCAGAGCCCTACTTCTCATCCAGACAAAAACTAGCTCTTTCTGAACCTTTATTTTTAAGAAACATATAAGCAAGCCAGCAAAGTAGTATGCACTGGAGAATCTCACAAAATAAACAAAACTAAGTCTAACAAAGCACTGTTTGCGTCTCAAGTCATGTTCATACTACACTTAAGCTCACACCAGGCCTTCCTCAGTCCAGCCAACTCCATAAAAGCACGGCACTAAAGAGTATTTCTCCATCATAAAACGGGTGAAGGGACAATCTACTCACAACAGCTGTGAGGGCGAGAGAGATACTCATTTAAGATTTCTCCACAAGTAAAGAGCCCCTTGAAAACAAATACATAGCGTTAATTGCAAACTTGTACTGACCTTGAACGGTAATTTGTTGCTGTTAGCTTTGTTGTGATCAAATGGTAAACACTGAGCTAATAATGGGAGCTGAAAAGCGATTTCACAGCACTTGTACAGTCATTACGGCTGAATGCAAAATAATTCTACTGCAAATGGATTACCTAAGGGTCTTGAAGCATTACCCAGGACACCATCAGACCACTACCTCATGCACTATTGAGGAGGGACTGCCAATACTGCTCATCTTGCAGCCCTCCAGCACTTGAGGGGAGACCCGCCTTCCCTCACCAGCTGCTTTAGGACTAACTGAGCGGCACTTACCTGCAGCAGTGCCACTAGAATTTTCCAAAACACCAGCATTAGTCCAGGGGCTCCCTGGTGCTCTTGCTGTCACCGCTAACCTTCGTTTGCTATCGCTCATCTTCTGTGCGATGGTCTCTACTGCAATGCTGTGGAGGGAGGGGCCTCCTATGTCAGGGAGGGCATGGTGAGGCCAACGCCGCACGTTTCTAAGCCACGTTCACTCTTTCCCTACCATGGTAAAGGTTTAGTCAGCTACGTTATTTGAATATTAGCACGGGTTTCCGCATAGACATCATTTCAAAATATATCAGGTATTTAAGAAAGTAAAGGCAAGTAATAGGCAAGTAATTTTCTGATCACTAGGGTTATTGTTTGCAGAAAGTTCAATAGCAGTACTTTGTCCTTTTTCTAATTAAAAAAAAAAACCACGAATAAACTTCCTCCTCACCTGAGATCAGGTCCTTTTTCAGGCATTGCTGACTTAACAGGGCACAAAGAAAGCACGCTCCTTCCTGTTGCTCTTTTAGCTCTAGACTACCTGTAGCTGTTTAAGTTGCTTGTGTCATCCTCCAGTCAGTGTGGACTTGGTGTCATCTAGCCAGTTATTCATTAGCAACACAGCTGTGCTGATGGCAGTCAGTAAATTTCCATGGGCATCAGGCACGTATCCCCACCTGGCATTCAAGTCTTCTGGTCTGCATCCCCCATTAAACACGGCAGCCTCTCGCAGTGCTCTCTCTTCGCACAGCAAACATCAGAAAAGTCCATCTGCCTATTTCTTGGGCTTTCTACTAGGGTATGTTTCAGCTTCAAATGGTGACAAACTAAGCAGCTGATAGCATTCCCTGGGTCTGCCCTCAGCAGGAGAGCCCGTGACCCCTGGCTTGGACCTCACTGCAGCCGGCTGCGTATATAGTGATCCAGCTGCACAGCAGCGCAAGTCCACCCTCTTGACCCGTGCCATACATTCTGCAGGCATGCCATTGCGTGTTGAACTACTGATTACCATCCAGCATCACACGTTGCCCACTGTTTAGTTATTTACTCGCTAAGCATGCTCTCAAGTCCCAGTATCTACCAAAGCCACATGTGAAGTTTGACGTTTTATACTGATGTTTCCCAGGGTGACCCTCCTCATCAGAGAATTTATAGAAGGCGTCTAGCGCCCATGTTCTTGAGTGCTTTGGCAGTGCACAGTAATTTTGTGCAAGTCAGTCTGACACTTGCCTCTCAGCTGCGTTATGAGTAACTCCTTCGCTTCACTTGCACTGGTATACCAACATTTCCTGCTCTTCAGGGCTCAAAGAGCTTAGCTTGTACTGCAGCTGCAATGTCTTGCAATTCCGTGCTTTCTTGTTATGTTTGCATAACTTTGAGAAACTCTTGGGTACATTGATACCACAGGCTGAATCACCTCATCTAGTAACATTGCTTTGTCGTGTTCTGGTGCTTCAGGATCGTTATCAGCCTCATTTAGTCACCTGCAACAGTATGCAGACACAACTTTCTGTTCTGGGCCCCATCTGGTGCGTGCAATGAAACTGCTTCAAACTCTTGTTTTGCCAAGAGCTGCCAAATTAAGTAAGCCATCTTCGGCAGTCACACTCTTTCTGCAGGCTGGCACCCCAGCACATTGGAAGTACAGGACATCCTAGGGGGAATAATTTGCAACCTCTAAAGGCAGTCAAACAACGTCAAAAAAAATCAACTTTAAATCCCTTGATGAGCTTACTGACGTATGTGCAAATATACTCATGTTTTTGTACAGATAAGTTCATGGCAAGAAGAAGTAATACAGAACGGGAATTAGTTTAAAAACTGTCAAATAAATAATGACAGTGAAAAAATCTCGGAGTTCCTAGGATACCACAGAGAAAGTTTAACAGCAAAAATAACCCACACAGACACCATGATAAGCTTGTGACTAAAAAGACAAAATCAATTAGAAGTGAATATCTTCAGTAGTGCCAGAACGCACTCAGTGCATTTAAATGTTTTGGAGTTGAGTTACACGCTCAAACTCCAGTTCACTTGCTATTTATTTATTTCTTAACTTAAGGGGACTCTAGAAAAGGCTAGGCCAACTTTTTCCTTTCTGATTTATTCCAGGACAATGACCTGTTGCAGTGAGATGACATCTACAGCTTCCCTCCCAAGCTGGAGTTTCTCCCATACCATTCCCATAACCCTTTCTCTTCCACTCAAGACTAGAAAAAGAAACAAATATTCTTGGTAGACTTCTTTGAATGCCAGGGCAGGACTGGCTAATGAATTAAAGTCCAGGCAAGTTATCGAAGATTTAGGAGTCTATCCTAAAATCTGTACAAAGTATGTAACGGCATAAAGTCACGGGTATACAGGGTCAGGGTGGGGGGGACGAGGGGGTGGCGTGGAGGGTATGTATGAGGACAGGGGGACACAAATTCTTCATATTTAGTTTGCTGACCCACCTCAGTCTCCTGTCCCAAATCATCATAACTACTTTGCAATGCACAAGGAAATCCTCTTTCTTCATGAATGTTTTCAAATAATCCTAGCTAAACATATAAACAATTGACAAAGAGGACTTCATTTAGGCCACTTTACATTACATTAATCAGCTCCACAAAAAGATAACAACTCTGAAATCTGCTTTAGGACTTCATTTATATTTCCTTTTTCGTTGAAATTTTTTTTTGCTATTCATGACCAGATCACAATAAGGCTTAGTCAACTAGATCTTGATGATGCAACAAGTACCGTCATAAGCAATCTGCTACATCCTCTCCTTCATAGCCAGAGCTTTCCCATCAGCCAAAACTCCAAATCCATCCTAAAAATTTAAACAAAACAGCACAAAGAAAATGCATATCCCTTTGGGGAGAGTTGGGTCAGCTGCACAAAAAAAATAAATCAAAATTCACTGCATCGAAACAACTTCAGTGACTTCCCCCCCCCC
>VXBH01009534.1:161361-201965 GCA_013400035.1 Rynchops niger
CCCCCCGCCTCTCCAGGCCGGTCAAACCCAGCTCTGGCTTTCTCCTTGCGTGCCCTCTGCTCCATCCCCACGGCCCACGAAGCCCCACGGCGAAGTCAGGGTATGCTGCAGGTATAAGCAGCCACACACCTAAAAGCTACAGCTGGGCTTCTCGCAGGGCCGGCGGGGAACAGGGACTGGGTATCAAACCCAGCCACTTCCCAGCAACTCACCCTGGAGTTACTGAAATTTCCTCTGCAGTGTATGCCTCGATCTTCAAGCATCACCTGTCCCGGAGATGCTCAAATAACCACGGAAAATAAAGTGAACTACACCAAACAGGGACACTTACCTCACGGAGTCTTGGTGACATGTTTGTAAAGCTGAGCTCCTCCAACGCACTGAAACGTGATGAAAAGAGCAGGGATCTGATGGCAGACATGCTCTTCAAGAGTCTCTTTCTCTTGCACTCTGGCCAGAAAGACACCACAAAAATAGGTACCGTTCTGTCCCTATATTTTTGTCTTCAATGCATTGACAATATTTGCAACGCAATTGATTTTAACATTCCCCTTTTAAAAGGAGAGGATTCATGAGACAGAGCTTTGCCTGGAGAGAAAGAAAAAGGCTTGAAGCAGTAGAGAGAGGAGCAGAAATAGCAATTTAACCATGATATTCAAGGGACTTACAAGCCCCCTCTGCCTGGGGCATGGTGGCAGTCACAGGCGAACCTTAAAACTATCTCTGCTGAAAGATTAGTTCTTTTGACTGGTGATTCCAAAGACAATAGAAATTCAATTACAGATATAAAACTTACACGTATGGTGAACATATACCATATAGATAATCTGTAAATGCTGGAGAATACAGCATAACTTCCTAAATTAAAGGCCTCGATTTCAAAACAAAGTTCATTTTGGCATTTAATATCCCAAAGACATGACGGATACGTTACAACAAAATGAATAATGTACCAGAACAGAAAAAAAAAAATATGTGCTTCAGTGAAAGCATGATATGCTGTTATGCATTGTACTGTAAAAGTCAAAATTGCGGTATCATTGCCATACATAAACGTTTAGACATTGGTATCTTATGTTGATCATTATTACTCCATCCTTGGTTTTCATTCCTTATTGAACCATCATATTTCTATTTGATTATTTGACTTGACAGGTTCTACTTCCCTCCTCTGAAGATGCCCAGTAAAACAAAAGATCAGCATTAGCTGCTGCCTCTTACCAGCAGTGGTGCCTCAGCGTCTTGATGCTTTATTTTCAGATCCACCTGGTGACTTGATCTCTGTGATCTGTCTGTTGCAGACAGGTTTGGAAGTAAACTACAGTTCTTTCCATTGCTTTATATGCTCCAAGCTCCAATCCACCAAATGGCACATACAGTAACAGCTACATAATTATATTTTCTTTATCATTGCATCTCACTGTTACCTAAATGATGTGATCTGTTAGATTACCTTTGTTGCCCTTAAAAATATTATGTTGATATTCTAGGTGTATCATGAGGCATAAAGCTTTTGTTTACCTTATAGCCTTTTTCCGCAAACATTTCCTCTGAAAAGAGGAAAATTTATACACAATTTCAGAAGTACTATAGACTTGCAGTTTCAAATTCTGTAGATTCAGAATCTGTTGTCTGATAGCATATTTTATCAGTAACATGTTATAAATTTTTTTTAAGGCAATAGAGGCTGCATGAGAAATGATCAGCCCTCTGTCACCCACGGGTGGGCTCCCTCTTTTTTCTTTACTTACAGAAATGTGGAAATGCTGCTCTCTGAAACAACCAGAGACCCAACAAACTGTTGAGATGTCCTCTCTGAGGAACAGCTCACTTCGCTCACATTCTTCATTCCCACATCTGCAAGTCGGAGCTGAAACTTCTCTGAGCTCAGGCCACTACACAACGGAGCGTGGACTCAAAATGAACTCTATTTTGTGTGAGATGTTCTAATTGAAGCTAAGAATCGGATGCCAAGGGAAAATTAAATGCCAACTAAAGCAAACTTTTTGAAGCATCAGGCTTATTTAGACTGACAGGGTTTTGATTGACGGTTTGAGTTGGCTCCGTGGATGACAGCATTTAGGTGCAGCTGAGCCGCCAGCTAGAGGCTGACTGGACTGCTGTCTCACACATCTCTCTTCCCTGCACTCACACCAAGATTAGTTCTTTGTCAGGCCTATTTCAACTGTTTGTAATTAATCCTGAGACATGGGAAAATACGGTAAATCAACCAAGTGAGTATAACCAGACAAGGTATTTGGACTCACTGAGCATTATGAACTGCGTAAACGGCTAAACTCACAATGCGTTTAAATAAAAAGTACTGAAAATCAGTGCCTTAAAATCAGTCACAGAAAAGAGATTGCTCAAGTAACCAAAGAAGCAAGTAAGGTAAATGCCTATAAAAGGTTAGAAAAAAAGGTTAGAAAAATGTATTTCTGTGGGTGGACTTAAAGAAACCAACTAAACATTTAACAAAATGCAGGAAAGAAGTATACTTTTTCTCCATTTTCTAAAAAAAAAAAAACCAAACCAAAAAAAAAACCAAACCAAAACCAAAAAAAGTCATTGAGGATGAATAATAGCACTTTACATTTCTGTGACACCTTTCATCCCCCACAGGCTCTCCAAAGCAGTTATCAAATTGAACAAATTGAAGGACATTATCTACTGTACACCAAAATCATTTTATCTGTCACTAAAGGCAGCCCCGCTGGAGCAAAAAGCAGTATCTGTTTCACAGGGTAGATCCGTTGTGACAAACACAGCATCTAAGCAAAGCCACGGGGAGAGTATAATTGTCAACAGCTGGAAGTGGTGCTGAATCCTGGATTGAGAAGTTGTTGGGAAAAGGCTGCTGGTATTTCTCCAGTTACCACTGATGATGAAGACTTTATCGCAGGTCTTGTAGACCTGCCATGGTCAGGGCGGGCATTCTCATGAGCCATCTCCTCGGGGCACCCGCCTCAGCGCGAGGCGCCTTCACAACCCATAGCCCCCATCCTTGCAACGCTGGAGTGTTATATTCACCGGACAGGAGAGAGCAGAGACTGACTGTAAGCATCCAGGCACAAAACCAGACGCAGCGCTCAATCAAGAGGCGTTGCACACTTCAACAGTTGCCTTCCCTCACCCACATCATCTTTCCTTCATTGCAACCTGACAATATGCACTCCAGAAAAAAAAAAAAAAAATTACTTCTGGCAACACAGTGAGGTTCAAAGGTGTTTCACATCCAACAGAAGATTCGCAAGGGCTGCTTCCTAGGGGGCACATGGGTCTGACAGCAGCCTGCCTGACCAGCTCCTCAGAAATCTGTGAACACTAGCAATGCAGGGTAGCAAAGCAGGCTAAATTCAGTGTACATTAAGGAATATTACCTAGAATGGCAAAGGAAGCAGAGTCACACCGAAAAGCTCCTCCAGGCTACAGATTTGGTGGGATGGGAGTGAGTTTCACACTCCCCCTCTCTCACAGTCATGTCAGGGATCTCAGTCCTTTTAAAGAATTATGGCCATATTCGTGGCCACTGATACTACGATCACTGAAGAGTGCAAAACAAGACGAACAGGGCATGATTATTAAAAAAAAAAAAAAAAAAAAAAAAAAAAAAAAAAAAAACAAACCAAAAAAATTGGCAGAAAGAAGAGAGTGTAATGAAAGAGAAATACATGGCCACTGAACTGGTATATTCTAGCTTTAAAAGGAAAAGAAATAGCATCCAAAGCCCTTTCCAGATTTGCTGTAAGACCAAAAGAAAGGCTAGGATGTCAAAGATTGATGAATAATCTACAGTCACATGTTCATTTTGGGATGGCACAGAGGCATATTTGGAAATGTGTTTTGAGCTGCAGAATGAGGAAGAGTGAAATAAAAAGTGGGAACACGGTCATATGCCAATGAAACAAATTGATTCGTTCAACAGCCCGTATCTTCCACTGGTTTAAAATAGCTACAAAGTTGATCTGGGAAGTAATCTTGGGATTGTTATAACGCTCAATGTCATACTACTGAGCTTCTGACAACTCTGAAAAGTCTCACATATTTCACACGGCAGCTGAAACATATTAATTGCAAAGGAAAACGAAGAAGTAGCCTGGGCCAGGCCAGCTTGTCTCATGAATGAAAGAACTGTAGAAACTTTGGGGTTTGGAAAAGCTCTCAAGAAATCACCTAGTTAAGTGCTTCTCGGGCAGGGTTAGTCACAATGGAAAACCAACCATTTTTCAATGGCTGAACATCTAAACTATAATCTAAGTTTTAGGATATGAATGAAGCCAGTTAACATCTAGGTACAGGTTAGACTCAACCACAGGATTAGAATGTGTGTCTCACTGTTACAGATCGCTCGCAAGGGACAAAAACGACGACATGGCACTACTTATCT
Source organism: Rynchops niger (assembly GCA_013400035.1). Classification (NCBI taxonomy): domain Eukaryota; kingdom Metazoa; phylum Chordata; class Aves; order Charadriiformes; family Laridae; genus Rynchops; species Rynchops niger. The sequence goes on from VXBH01009534.1 coordinate 165,749, forward strand.
AGGATACATCTTATGTACCGGTCACCTCACTAGCAAAAGTGTAAAGATGTACAAGCCGAACTCTTTTCTTTTCCTCCCCCACTAACACAGGGCATATGTTAATGCCAATTGTGGAATTTAATTACGCATTTGTCTTTTATTTTTCCTTTTCCTACACCAAGCCTACAGAAACCCTTGCTTGCTGCCACTCTGAGGGAGAGAATCTGGAGATACCTAAGGTGGTGGCCCCTGCTCAAACAGGGGCTTCAGCATAATTCCTATCCCTTTCTCCCAGCCTCCTTCCCTTTACCCCATTAGGTGCTGATATCCCTCCTATCCCCTTATTTCACCAGCAGGAATGGGTTACCAGGACTCAGACACAACTTTTCGTCCAAACTTCATCCTTTCCTAGAGTTCTTTCCATGGAAAGAACAACCTGGCAAAGATGCACTCTCAATCTCTCGTTCCCTCAGGTGAGGGCATTAATTTTCTCAGGTACAGCAGAGAAGCTTCATCCACATCTTATGGTCTAGTGACCTTTGAAGCTCCTGCACCCCAGGAAAGGGACTGCAGCACTAAGCCACAGCCAAAGGGTGTTGTCTCTGTTGGAGACAGACAACAGCAGCAGAAGAAATGCAGGTGCCAAAAGGCCTGAAGATGACAGAAGAGGAATTCAACTTCATAGTCCCCTGGGCAGACGTTCAGCCTTTGGGGACAGGAATCCTGACTCCTACTTGCTTCTTCTGGCTCTGTTACTTACCTTCTAGAGAGGCTGTTTGAACTGGTTTGAAACAGGGTCCTCAGATCAATGTCTTCTTTGTGCCACCAGTTCTGTAAACCAAACCTGAATTCTGGTTGGTTGCCAAAATTTCAGTAAATAAAATACAATATTTTTACTTTTAACCCCATTTTGGTTGAAAAAATGCATTTTATAATACCAGAATTTTTCCACAGAAAAGACACTCTGAGTTTTCACTAACTCACAAGTTTTCCCCTGGCCCCGCTCAATCACAAAGTTTTCACCAACAACTAATAGAAAAACCCAACAAGTCACAACTTTTGCTGTCAAAGTCATGGCAGTGACAGCCACACAGACATTTTTTTGTTGTACTGTTTTCTTCTATACTGAAGTTTTCCATTTCTGGTCAAAGGTGACTTATTTCTATAAATGGAAACATTTTCACACTTTAAATGCTTGAAACAAAATCCGTTTGCGTAAAAAGCCAGCCTGGAGAATTTCATCCTGGAAGCTGAATGCATCAGAGTCCTATCAACACTTACAAAGGCTCTTGATAATGAGGTTAAAAAAAAAAGAAACCCAAACTTGGTATTGGCTCTCCAATTCAAGCAACGTTTTAAAAAGTGACACACAGAAACAAAGAAGAACTTACAGGTCTTCAGTTTCTATATGCTAAAGGAGGGAAGAATGTACTCGGATGCAAGGTAGCTACAACCGGCATGTCCTTGAAAAGCCAGGGGACAACTTAAAATCCAGAAGGAATACATGCTAGGCAGCAGCCGCGCTACCACCCAGACATCCCACCCCGTAACACTTAGCAGAAAATGCTCTGCCCTGTTAAGTGTCAGCGCCAGGGGATCCACCACAGCACCTTACACAGCTCTGACAGTCCCTGGGGACACGGTGACACTCTGGCTCTGCATGTGCCAGGCAACAGGCTTGCAGGAAATGGTCTGTTTTGTTCTAACTATGGCATTTTGCAGAGTACGGTGATGGGCGCACATGTGATGTGACCTTCTTGAGCTTTGCCCTGACAGATCACCTCCCTGCACCGCAGGGATCAGACACCACTTCCAGCTCTGCAGGTCCTTCACCATGGTGCATTCCCAACTCTCAAACCAGGGGAATTAAAATCCAGTTCCCATTAAAATTAAGGGTATGAGATAGTAATAAATTTCAGAAGGTCTCAAGATCTACTGTGGTGCGAGGACCAATACGTAACAATTTCTTCAGCAATTTTAGGCCCAATAATCCTCTGTTTTGAATTGCCCAAAACCAAAGGCTGACCCAGAATAAAATGGCATTTAAACTACAAATTCCTTTAAAATATTGTCTAGAGTCTTGTTTGAAATATCTTCGAGACTCAATGGCAAATACAAAACCGACTGTTGACTCTTACCTCAGAAAACAAGCAACAGTGTGCAGTAACTGAATTAGATGCATAACAATACATTTATCCTGAAGTGAAAAGAAACTTGGATTTCATCTCTGCTCTGAAAATAAGCCGTCAGTAATACCTTCTGGATGACAATTTGACATGTAAATCTGAGACTGGTTTTCAAATGTGGGTGCTAAATTAAAGAAAAATAAACTCAAATTATCTAATCTTTCTTTTGGGCAGGATCTTCTACGATTTTTATCTTCACAAATTTCAATTCTGCTCCAGAAAAAGAGAAATACAATTTGGAAGAAACATCTTAGAAAGATAGTTCACTTTTTTTTTTTTTTCTTTCAGAAGAAACAAAAGAGAAGTCTAGTCCAAACCCTGTTCTTCCCTCCAGCGTGTAATCTCTGGTCTATAATCTCTTCTCTGTCATGGACTGAGCCCATTTCTGGGCTTTTCTTGGTCTAATGCCACATGAGTTTCTGTAATCCCTATCCCATCTGGTACAGAAGTCATCAGGGTGCACTTACCTTCTTCAGCAAAATAGACATTACTGAAAACCCAGCGCTTCACTAAAATCAAACGTTTAAGATAAAACCCATTTCCTAAGAGCAGGGCATACAAACGAAGAAATGTGATGAATACCACGAAGGGAGCTGGAGTGGGACTCAGGTGTTCGGGCTTCTGCGACCAGCTGGTGTCCTCCTTCCCTTTGCAACAGGCATAAGCAGGAACAGCTGCTTCCAGAGCTTCTTTCCCACATTTCTCACAGCAACCAAAATACAAAGGTACATGTTGCCCGAGAAGGAGACAAAGCTTTGCTTCCTCTAGAAATAATTCATTAAGAAAGCTTTGAAATGAATTAAACTTTTTTCCCCGAGCACACAGTGAATAAGGATAGCGAGAACGTAAAAGCAGCTATCAACTCTAGGTGGTTTCAGAGACAGATACTCTTCCCCAAAGCTCAGAACTGCAGGGCAGAGAGAGAAGCAAGTGGAATACGACATTAAAACAATAGGATAAAAGGAGATTTTTTTGTCAAGAGATGTGGTGAATAACATAAGGCTACTTCGAGGACCATTTCAGGCATATCTGAAACAGGGTTCGTGTTTCTTTTAAACATTGTAAATAGAGGGGTATTTTTAGACCACAATTTTATGCATAAATGTTACAGAAATATTTGGATTAGAGCTATAAACAGGTCAGATTATATACCCTAAACTGCTGGGAGTGCCTGCATGTGTCTGCATGCATATACACATGTTGATAAAAATTAATTTTCATTAAAACCCATTTCCTAACTTACTGAATAATTTTCACTGCTGAAGCTAAGAGTGCCTTTACTGATCCTTTCTTCTGGCAACTGCAATTTTGAACTCTCCGTCTGACTGTTCAGCTCAGGAGAAGGCTGGCCTAGAGAAGAAAATATTTTTTGCTCTTTCAGAAAAATAATGGGATGTTAGACTGTAAAGTAAGCTTTGCTACAGTTAAATTCAAGAAATATAGCTGCATAAGGTAACAGGGAAATAATATTAAATGAATTCTTCAGTTCTCTTTTTAAGCTTGTCCCAATGCTTTCAAGTATTCTGCCCACCCTTTTCCCAAATGATGCAAAGAAAAGGAACAAAATGTTTCTTTGGCAGAGATACACTTTGGCAGCAAAGCACGTGTCTTTGAGGTTCATACACTTTAGCAACAGCTCTACTTCTACGCAAACTAATTCCCCAATGAAAGGAAAGGAGTAGAACAGTGAGAAAACAAAAATTCAGCTGGATCATCCAGTTCCCTCTTGCCCGCTCCATCAGTCAAAATGGTGTATTGCCATCATTCAAGGACAGACTGGAACTGTTCATTTTTATAACTGGTATACAAGAATTTACCAAATTTGCCTCAGAAGAACCATAGCAGCCAGTGCCTATTGCAGATTCTCTCAAACAGACAACATATGTTTGTGAGCTCTCAGGTATGTTTAATGTTGTAGTATTTGTCCCATTACACCATTAAGTTCAGCATTGCAGCTCCATCAGAAACCAACGGCTAATGCCAAGGAAACCGATGAAGATCCCTCACGCAGCATCACAGCAACGCGGTTGTTTCATGGGCCAAGGAGGGAAAAAGTCCTGTGCTCAACTGGCAAGACGTGCTGTGGGTTTTTTTGTTATTAATAAAATAAGAATTAAATTAAAATATTGCTCCACCCATCTCAATCTAAGTCAAGCCAAACGATGGCAAATTTGGATTTGGTATGAGGTACAGGAGAAATATTAAGCTGCTTTTCAGCAAAATTTGTTCATATAAACTCAGTTTTGTTATTCCTCCTGCCGGTTTCTCCTTTATCCATCAGGACCTGAGTAACAAATCACTTTCCTTAAATCATGGAAACAAATTCTACTGTGATATCACAAGCTTCATTTGGGCTTATGTGTTTGTGTTAGGGTAGTGAGAACAGAGGTTGGTCTACAGCTTTGATCTTCACACATACATTGAAAACACGGCCTTATTCTATTTTCACATTGCTGATGGGATCAATTTCTGGGCACAAATCACTAACTGTTAGCCTTTATTTAGAGAGTATTGGCCCCTTCTTTTCCTAACTTCTTCACTCTGCTCACCTTTTTCCACACTTAATTTCCAAAGTCAAAAGTTTGTCCAAGACAGAGCTGTTCTCATCAAGCCCATGCTGGGACTTTCAGGCATTGTAGTCTAACAGAAAATGAGAATCTACCACCAGTTTTGGAGGAAACACATTTTCCAGGAAGCAAAAGACCCTAAGCAGATACTGAGATGCTTGCAAGAGTGGTGATTTAGGCTAATACGGTTAACTGCCAAAAGGAATTAAAAGTTATTGTAGAATAAAGCGCTGTGCTAGGAACCAAAAATGGGATTACTCGCTCAGGGCTTCTGAATTTCAACACGAAGGTTAGATAAACCTAAGTCAGTGCTGCCTGCCAACAGAGCCCAGGGTCCCTTGGGATATCTTGTATGCTTCCCTAAATCTATATTCAGTGACTGGCAAACAGCAATTCAGTCCATCACCAGCGAGATCTGCTCACATCAGGTGTCGTACGGAGAGTGCACAGCAACAACCAGCATCCTGAGAGAGAAGGGTTTTGGCGGCTAGACAGTGCAGAAGAAAAGTAATACAAAAATACAAATGGCTACAAAAAAAAAACCCCAAATGGCTACAAAAACCGTTAGGCTGTAGAACAACAAAAAAACTTGCTACAGCTCATGTTTAATGGAACTGCCTTGCAGATTTGAGAAGCAAGACAAAAACCTGCACGTGGTGGGTAGCCATCCCTCTCTGCGCAACTTTTACAAAGAAATTTGTCGAGCAGCCTGTTCACAACTAATACATTCAGTAGCTAGCTAGGGCTGAGGGGCTACTAGGATAAAGATTGACACCCTTTCCCCACTCAGGTAGATGCCTGCTGGGCCTTTGCTGCTCGATGTGCTGGGCAGGTGGGAAAGGACCATCCTCCATCACGGCCTGGGCAGGCTGGTCCCTGATACTGCTGACCTGCCAACTTCCAGCTCCCCATCATCTTCTTCGGTTTTGTATCTCTTCATATGACTGTGATTTTTTTCTTTTTTTTTTTTTTTTGAACCCCTGAGTTGCTAATCTTGCCTCTGCCTGCACTTTTACCTTCCTTATCTCGCATGGCTCTCCTCTCTGTACTTTCTCAGAATGAAGCAATTTTCTCAGAAGTCCGAGCCAAGATTTTGCAGCTGTGCTGTATCACAACAAAGTCTTGGACCACAGACAGCTGAATCCTTCAGAAGAGGGTCAAGGCTCTAGGACCAGGATTACAAAAGGTAACTGGAAGGAGCTGAAGTACCAGATGAAATGGCCAGCAGATTAAGCCTTTGAAAAGCTAGCCAGAAAAAGCCTAGCAGGTAGGTAAAGGAGGAGGAAGAATTGAAAAGAGGAGATAAATTACAAGTTGGCTGGGCTGGTAGACAGGAGACAGGAGTGAAAGTCATTACACAAAGGAATTGTAAGAAAAAAAGCAGAGCACCGGGCAACTTCTGACTGACTATGACAAAGGAGGAGAGAGAAACAGCAGATTGCAGAAGAAACTAAGGAGAGAATATGGTCAAACATAGGAATAAGCGAAGACTATTCAAATATGGGATGCAACATCCTTGTATGTCTTTTATTGCTGCTCTTAAGAAAGCAGCCATCTCAGAAATGAATCTGCCAAAGGGTCATATTTATACAGGGCTTACAACGGGATTACAGAAAAACCACTGCTTTCTCTCTCCTTTGTAGCTGTGGATAACTCCACAGATATCTGAAATACTCCCATATATATTTGTAAAATCCAGTTTTTCCCTTGACCAAATACCACACAATGATCACAGAGATGATAGCTGAGGATGTAGCTCGGTGTGACCAAAACTCTGTTTGCATTCAAAATGATTTGAGAGTTTTAACAACAAGAGCTACTAACTGGAAATTTGACCAGAATATGCCAGGGTCTCCAGATCCCAGCAACATCAGATGGTGAAGAGAGGTATTGTTGCACAGGCAGCTGGATGTCTATGACCTGCTGATCCTGAAGGACCATCTGGCCACGGGAAGGCCTCTCAGGATACAGCTGCTCAAGTGGCTGAATTGGGAGCTCCCAATTGTCCTCACTCAGGTGGGCTTCAGCCTCCCAACAACTGGGAAAATTTTTTCAGCGGCTGACTGGCTGGTCTCCTGTTGGGAGTCTTTTGACAGTGTGTAAATAATACCGGTGAGTCCCAGAGCAGCTTTCCTACCAGTAAGTGGTATGGGAAACACATGCCCTGGGGCTTGGGAAAGCCTAATCCATGAGTCACCTGACTTGACTTTAAATGCTGGAGAAAAAAAAAAATAAAAGGAAAAGCACCAAACTTAGTCAATAAAACCATGGTTTAAATTTTGGATAACGAGCATGAAACAAAGCTAGAAAAGAAAAACAGAGCCATGGCAGCACTTAAAACAAATCTAATATCAGTCTACCCTTCTAGCCTGACTGGGGGTTTCTCCGAGGCTTATCTCAGCCTGGGAAACTAGTTTGGTGACTCAGCATGCCACCTCCACCATCTTGTCTTTTCTGCCAGAGCCAACCTCTGTCCTTGTTCACGCATGGAGCCAAGACAGCAGCCCCCAGGCCCATCTCCCTCCTGGGCACCGTCCTTCAGAGCCGACTTTTCAGTGTGACAGACACCTCCGCCCCAGCTGCCTCCGGGCTGCATTGCCTGAGATGCAGCTGAGGCTGTATCTTCTCCCTACTTTTTGTTACTTTCAGCACGTCTCATGTCAGGCCTCCCTGATCCTGTTTTGGTCCAGCAGGAACATAGCATGGTGCGTAGCACAGCACCATGCAAAATTGCACAACCTCAGTTTTACCCATGCACTAACTTGTCTTTGTTTCATTTAAGTGGCCTCATTGAAGGCGTGACATATTCATTACCATCGTAGCATTTCATAAACCACACATCAACCCAAGGATTAACTACATAAACACCTTGTTAAATCTGCTGTCACTGTTTCACTGTGATCTGATGGTAATTGCATAACTTATTGCTAATACTAATTATTAGTCTTGACAGATTTGGCATGTATAACAATTTCTTAAGTCCCTTCCTGGCATAGGCATTTCCCAGCCTCCTGATCACTACTGCCTTTGTGTCACCTGGAGAGCTTCTTGCTTTCTCCACAGGATTGCTTAACTCTTTCATCCGATCCCATGGCAGCTGTACATCCACCTGATTGAAGTGGTCGCATCTGGAAAAGAAACGTAAGCATGAGTTGATACCATATGATTGCTTCTGGACATGGTATTTCCTAGTGATGTCATACATCTCATGAAAAGACCGCAGGCAAAATGCATCTCAGCCAGAATTGAAAAGAATTAAAGTCAAAGGAAAGGAGTTGATGAAGGTTTGTTGTTTTTTTTTTTCTTTTTTTCTTTGTGGCAGAAAAATTACAGCCACTGACCTGGTTTGGTCGTTAGCTCATTTAAAGACGTACTACAGTCAAAACTCTGAAAATATAGAACCACTTCTTTGGCTTATAAAATTTACTTTAATGTACAGTATGTAAGTATAAAGTATTTTTTTTTAATAGCAGTAACTCAGCACGCTTAACAACCAGGGTGCCAGCAAACTGATAATTTTAGCTTTGCAAATGCTGCTACAAAAACGACTTCCAAAATACTTTTGGCTTCAGGGTATGAGAAGTAGGTACCTACCAAACTTAGCCTGGGGTTTAGATTTAGTTTCCAAAATCATGTTTTTTCCAGGTGCTTATAACTAAAAAATAAATTCCGTGGTTAGCAGAGTTTAAAAAAAGGCACTGCTAAACCTTCACTGGTTTGGAGAAAAGGGTATTTGCTAGATTTTGGAGAGAAGTATAAAAGCAGAATTTCTAAATGTGAGCATGCTAGCTAGTGTGTGTCCTTCACATCTTATAGAAAGCAAAGGATTCCCCAAAAGAGACCAATAGTTTCCAACTATGAGTTTACTGCATGGATTTACCACGTGCCATTTTAAGAATGAAATTAACTTTGCTTCGGAGCAAAAAAAAGTGCCCTTATATATACTTTTTGTGTTAACTATAAAAAAAATTGCTTAGACCTCTTGAGTATTACTATTTGCAGTAAAAGCTACGTTTCTCAAAATATGCTAGCATATATTAGCTAACAGATTTGCCTGACACGTTAAACCCTTAGGATTCTTGCTTAGTATAAAGAACAAGAAAAGCCTGTTAACAAAGCTAGTGCTGTTCTGTTTGCGAGGTCTAACGTAAAGTGGTATTACATTCATAAAATTGTAGTACATTCACCTACTGCTTTGCACTCACCCATAGCTCAAAATGTGAATACTGAGCAGTATGACTTTTAGCTAAATATTTCACCTGTCCGTAAAGAACTGTTGAAATTTGATTAACCTGTGAAAAGTGAAGAGACAGCGAATTACGGAGTCAGCACTTGCTTCTCCCAGAGTAAAGCGTCTGCCACACTACGCTGTTGAAGTAGTGCTACTATTTGGGAGGGACTTTTCACAACAGAATTGACACCTTACACACCACATGCTTTGTCTTTCAAAAGCCATATCTAGATGACAGGTATCCGACTTTAGCAAATGGACCTCTGCTAAGGTCACGTGCGAGCGTTAACGGCACGTTCTTCTCCATCAGTGGAAAAATCCCGTCTCTCCAGGTCTTTAAAAGCCTGTGGGTAAATGAAGAATGGAATCACTATAAGTTTATCACATCTAAAAATGTATTAACATGTTAGAAATTATTGAAATGGATTAATTTTTGCAGACATATTTGATTCTGTAAGTACTTTTCCCCTTTGACTTGCCTGCTTAAGAACTCTCTAAAGCTATCTCACAAAATGTATTCACAGAGGTTTTTCTATGCTTACTCTGTTGCTGGTTTTTCCATTTCCTACCCTGGCTAAAAATTTAAAACATTTCATACTGTTTCTTAGTCATAACTTAAAAAGTCAGTAGTGCAATGAAAAACAAAATAGGTGTGATATTGCAGAGATGTGTTAATATTACTCAACATTCAAAGTTTTGCTAAAAAGAAGAACTCAGCAAAGGACTAAATACATCTTCAATGTATTACACAGAACTAACCAAGAGCTCTTTATTGGGGTTGTTCCAAAGAGAAATGCATTGTCAGCTAACTTTTCCAGGGAAACACAAATATTATGGGAAGTTTTCTGTATTAATCTAGAATATTGAAAAAAAAAACCCAAACCAACAATATTTCTTTTCAGGTTGGCTCATACAGAGGTTGATGCACGTCGTTTTGCTGAGCCGACTGACAAGATTTACTTTCTGGCAGTTAACAAAGCAGGAAACTACCTCCGCCTTTGTCCCAGAGGAAATACAACGATTCCCGTTCTAATCTAGGGAAGACTTTACAAGTGTCTCTCTGGCTGAACTGCTTGATATGTGGCAGACACAGAAAAGCAGGTGATTCACAGAAAAATTACTTTTGTAAGGGAACCATATCTCTAAAAGACTTTTTTTTTTAAAGGACACTTTTCCCCTTACCCACCCCTCCAAGGTACTCAAAATGGGAAAATCTGGATAAGTAGTGAAGTTACAAAGTGCCTTGGGAGATTTCAGTAATTCAAGTCATGTGCAATTTATGAACTTTGAAGTATTAAAATGTCTTGTCGAGATTGAAAATATTTCTACACTTGTAAATTCTTGTTTTTTAAGGACTTAGATTCCCAGAAAAAAAACCCTGAAACATGAGCATTTCATATCAGCAAAGCTCTGCATGCAAATATCAGGCTTCCTAGTGCAGGACAATTCCAGATACTGCTTAGCTCTCATAATAATCCCCTTCAGTCTGAGAGATTTCTGTAACATGCATCAGGTGAGGGCAATTATACTCCCATTGAAATTCTTCTATTAGCACTTTGCTTATGCTTCAAAGTAAAGAAAATTTCCTCACCCAGGCTACTACTCAATGATATAACTGCAGCTTCCTGAAGCTGAGATTTCTGCGTATTGCTCTATAAATCCAAGAAATCTTTTAAAGACATTTCTCAGCTACAACCTCATTGTGCAAACACGAGTCCATGGGGCACCAGGTGGATGCAAGATGTCTCCCAGATAGAGAAGCCTTTGCCCTCTCAAACTCATCCTTCCCAGGCTGACTTTTGCATGGAAAGCACCATAGAGAAAATAAAATAAAACCACGTCTCAGAACAAATGCAGTTGGGCATTTTGGTTTCCTTTGGATGTGCTGTGCATCAAAATTATTTTAAACCAAAGAAATTCAGGAGCCTACTGATTTCTAGTGTTTGTACAAAGTACTCCAGTGTGTTTAACCATAAGGATACAATGAATTAACATTCCAGCTCAGCAAAGGACTTATTCTGTGATGAAAAGGTAAAGCACCCAGTGAAATTTTTGCAGTTCCATTTTTCTCCCTATGATATAAATCTGGCCACATCAAAACAACCACGTAACCGTTGCACTGACAACTCCTAAGACTGAGCTATTGCTCAGGTATCACTAAGTAAAACCGGTCAAACTGTTCTATGACCGCTAAACTAAGACTAATGACTTCTTCACCAGCAGCCCCTGGGCTACAGTGAGCAGAAAACAACATTGATCTTAATCAGATCAGACACCAGTTTCTCTCAACTCTATCTCAAAGTCTGTTTGATTTCATGCTTCATTATAAAATTGATTAATTGTTTCATTGCCTAGTCATTTTAGATGTTATTTATAAAACATATTGTGTTGGTATTCAAAAGATAGCAGGCAGTCAGGATAGTTTGTACTAGGCCCAAACAGTACGCATGGAAAACAGCATTATTTTTGAAAAAGGCAGCACATATAAATGCCATGAACGAGTTCACCTGATCATCCAAAGTGGCGTGATCTATTGTACCAGCCGGGGGCATTTCCTGCACGGCCAAAAGCCCAGCTTTCACTGGGGCTTCACAGCCTTTGCCAAGGAGACAAATGCCGTGCACAAATCCAGCCACAGCATCACCTTCGGCCAGTGCACTCGCACTTCCCTGCGGAAGACCTCAACCTCCTTAGAGCTGAGAGCTGAAACTTCTTCAGTGCAGTGAGGTAGTTTACAAGCTGAAACTGAGCAAGGAACACCAAGTTAATTAGTACAGACATTACAGCACGCTGGACATGTGGAAAATTTAAGCCACAGTGAGGCTTTTTTGTTGCTTTGCAATAATTATTTCATTTTCCAAGCAACTTGGAAATTTGAGTGGATGTTTACGGAAAAAGGGATCATCCACTTAAGCACGAGTTTCCAAACGAAGTTTACTTTTAAGGAAGTTATTTATAGTTTACTCTATCAATTTTTTCATTTACATTTAGATTCAGTAAAGCACTTAGCCATGACGCATTTGAGTTCAAGATGCACTTCCATGAATATATAACTAGAAACATTCATTTCAGACATTGTAACATTAGCAAGAGAAAGAATTCGCTAAGCTTCAACCCTGCAAAAAATATGCATATAACTTTTCTACTGCAGAGAGTCATTGCGATGTGTGTGGGCTGGAAAACTGTATTTCTGGTTTTATCTTAACTTTTGTCCCGGTTGTCATGCATGCACATATTCCAAAAAGCACTTTGTCTTAGCTTTCCTGAATAAGTGCACCTGTACAAAATATTTTTTTTTTTTTTTTACCTTGGATTTAAATAATACAGTGTAGTTTTACCCACTGTTCCTTAAACTTATTCCTGATAATCTGCCATGCTTTGTTCTTCTGTGATTTACAAATATTCTTTGGAAGTGGCACAATGACATTACTTTAATCCTGACCTACTTTTGAGGTATCAATAATTTATATAACCCTGTCTCACATCTCTTCTGAAACCATTCCTTATTCATATTGAAGCCATACAATTTGCAGTCAGAGCTGAGTTTCACCCAGCACAGTATCCTGCTTTTGACACCACCCACTCCTAATTCCTTCAAAGGATGTGCAGCAGGACTTACAAAAGGAATAGTTTGCCGCCTATAGAGCAGTTTTTTGCTTTATTAATTAGAAGTTGATTTAGATCTCCTCGCACATTTTTATGTCATGTAATCAATATCATGGCAACTTTTGATGGTTGAATTATCTGTAATAGCATAGACCCTTTTTTGGAGTCCTAAAGCCCTGGCTGTGTAATAGGGTACGACCTCCCACTTTTGGGACACCCACAAAGGCAGTCCACTGCCTTTCTGGGGCAGGACATCTCCTGCCAGTCAATATGATCAAGCCCACAGACCTGCCTTCAGTTTGTCAAGTACCCGACTGGCAATGCAGGGGAATGACTGGAATTACAAGTGACTGGGTGGCTTTCAAGTAATATTCACCAAGAACACAAGTATCCAAGAGGAAAATATTAATCTCAAACCAGTTTAAGGTATCTTACATTTTAGGTGTTCCTCTGTCTTTTACACGGAGGCAGCTGAAATCCACAGTGTTTCACATTCTCCCCGCTAGGTCCGTTTCTGCTGGTCAGGGTCTCATTTCTATCCATTCCTGGAAAGAGATCCTTACACAAATGTTATATTTCTTGAAGATTCTTCACTACTACTCTGTCCTCATTTCCTACCACAAAGCCCTAACAGCTGCATTTACCTGCATAGCTTAACCACTGAGAAGCTGCCTTAATCAAATTTGTCCAACTAATGAAAAGCCCAAGTGCCCAAGTTGAGGTCACACGAGGAGGACCACGTCGTGTGGCAGACAGGTCCCTGTGAATGGGATGAGCACACTGCAATGATTGATTGCTGCTAGGGAACCTGCCTTCAAAGGACATGTTCCACCAGCTCACATACAGCCTCTGCTCTGACTCTCCAAGGGACCTGCCTGACCTATCTGGCATGTTGAGTAGAGCCCTACCTACCCCATGGGCTCCCGGAGTGGGAGGGCAGCAAAACTTCCATGCTACAAGTGTAGTGTAGTAAATGCCAGCTGGAAAGCATTGGAAAATAGGGTCTGAAGGAATGAGTCTCGCTCTGAACACCCGAAACTAGATAAGCCAATTTGACAAGTCCTTAGCTCCTGGAAGATGAAAGCTATTACTCTTCTGGAGTGAGGATGTGCGTATTACAAGTAAACACCTGGCCTCACTAAATTATGGATAGTTTCCATTGCCTTGGTAATGGATTTAATATTTTTTTTAATTAAACTATGTGCTACTAGGAGAAATTTTTATTTAAATATCCATTTCCAAAATTTCTCTGAGGCATAGGGGTATAGTACTGCTGGATTACTTATTCAGCAGTATTTGTTCTCTTTGCTTGAAAGATACTTGTCTGTAAGGGTTAGGTAAAATATTTCTTCTGACAAATCTACTTACAGCAGCACTTTTATAAACTTCCATAAGTTAGGTTTATTGTATGCAGTGCTCCTAAGCTGAGAATTACAATTCCCCGTGTATGTCACCCATTAGAGCAAAAAACTTTACTTCCAGGCTTCTGCCTTCACTATTTCAGTATCAAAGAGTGATTCAGGACTTGCTAAACAACCCTCCCATCCTGTGACTAGGAAGATAGTCACCAATTTCAAATTCAGAGAAGAGACCACTTTCAGAACTGTGCCCCAAGAGGGAAGAGGATAAAAACAGCTATAGATCACAACGTCTGTGGTTTTGACATCCATGATTTGTCTTCTCAACTCAATCTATTAAAAATTAACATCATCATTTGGCCACTGCAAGGATGCCACTTAGCAATAAGTGGTTTTAACTTAGTCATGAACAGGCTAGGTTGTTTTCACATTTCTGTTGTGTAGGATTCAACAGTCTTTTGCTTAGTGCTAAGAGCTCACATCAAGTGCTACAGAAATTGAGATTGTGCAACACCTTCCTGGAATAAGTCCTAAAACTTTTCCCAGAGGATAGCACAAGTCCACAAATAGTTTTAGGTTCTCATTTCTGGTGAGTGTTTCTTCACCAGCTCCAGCCACGATTCTGAGCCCCCCAGTAGAAGAAAGACATGGACTTACTAGACTGAGGCCAGCCCAGGGCCCAAAAGATGACTAAAGGACTGGAACATCATTCTTACGTGGAAAGGGTGAGAGCGCTGGTGTTGTTCAGCCTGGAGAAGAGAAGGCTCAAGGGAACTTATCGATGTATATAAATACCCAAGTGAATTGGGGTGAAGATAAGGGAGTCAAACTCTGCTCAAGAGTAGTGACAAGAGGCAATGAACATATACGTTAAAGCACATGAAATTCCATCTGAACACAAGAATACACTTTTTTACTGTGAAGGTGGTCAAACACAGGAACAGGTTGTCCAGAGAGGTTGTGGAGATATGAAAATCCCAACTGGACATGGTCATGAGCGACTGGCTCTACCTGTCCCTGCTTGAACAGGGGGTCTGGACTAGAAGATCTCAAGAAGTCCCTTCCAACCTAAGCAACTCTAACATTAACACCATAATCCGCAGCCAGCAGCAACACTAAAAAATTATTCCATTACTGCACATCAACATCAATTCTTGCACATATAACATCAATTTTTGGATCATCTGTAGTTTTCTTTGGGCTACAAGTAACTGCAAATAGTTCCTATTGATTAGCCTCCAGTTGGTGGATAATGTGAGGCAATCAGGTCAAAGATAGCTTCAGCAATGGAACAAACACGTCATCTGCAGCATTAGTGGTCAGCTAAAGTGTTTGCAACCAAAGTCATACAAAGGGCAAATCCTCTTTCCAGCAACTCATTGTGCTAAAAGAGATAATCCTTGCATTGCCTGTGATTGCTTTTCATTCAGTTCTCCACTTAGGAGTGGAAGAACCTACGTAAAATAAACCTTGTGAGAAAGTGTAAACTATCCTAAACTTCCAGGATGTGTGCCAACAATTTTTACCTTTTTTTCCTCTAAAGAATGCAAAAACATTCCTTGGCCACCGAGTAACTAAATGAACAAATGTACTCCTGCAGGTGACAAAATTCTCCCTTGCTTTCAAACACTAACATGGAAGCAGAGCCTCACGCAGTGTGGTGAACATATTCTGCAATGTTTTTCTATTGCCTGAAGACAGGAAATCCATTTATCAGGATTATGTATTCTGCAGCGAGAAGCAGATAGTGTTCACCACTTAGGGAGACTCGATGATTTTCACACTCGGCACAGAAGGAAATGGTAGAGTATCCTCTCGTGTCGGGGAACACAGCAATCAGGAAAAGCGAGTAAGGGGAAAATCACTTCTGACAACAGACAGCGTTACCCGAGCAATGCTCTCTGTCCCTCTCTCTCTCAGGCATACATCAACACTACGAGAGCCTGCTTGCGCACAGGCAAGGATCTGTGCAGGACACGGCACTCAGCCTCTGAGCTCTCAAATTCCTTAGCTCTCACTTGGCCCTGAGTGTAGGCTGCGTCTCTCCAGCTCCGACCGCCACCCTTGGAGGAGGGATCTCATGCTCCGTACAAGCTACTGGCGTTTGCTGCGTGACGGGAAAGCAGCAGCTCTTGCTCTATATGGATCAGCAGGCAGATGGAAATGAAACGAGGATGGCTTGGGTGACTTCTAACAAACTGAGGATATTACCTGGATAGCAAAAGCTTCCTTAATCACTCACTCAGGCAGGTCAGGAGACTGGTAAAGCGGTGAGAAAGCTGCCTGCAGGCAGTCTGTCAGACCGACAGCTTAACATTTAGGGTTGGACAAATACCTCTGCTTTATCTTTAGGTGTGCAACCCTCCTGGTACAAGTGTACATCTGATATTCCACCCCGCCCTAAGAGCACAGGCAGCTCCTCCAAGCGCCATGTTGCAACCTGCTTTCCTCTCTTCCTGGCCCTGTCTCAATCAGTGCAAACAAAAGGGTGCATTGTCTGAGGGGGTGACTGGTTTCATCGCCACTTCCAGAAAAGCTGAGTGCCGAAAAAGAAAACAGGCAGATACATTACCTTGTCTCAGTTTCAGTCCCCTGCCGAAGTGCCGTGATTATTTAACATATAGAGGTTTGGGGGTGGGGAGGCTCCATCGCTTCTGAGCTGCTGCATATTCACAATTTTGATGCTTAATATAAAATAGCATTGTATGTCAGACCACATGCCATGCAGTAAGACATTCCTAAATAGGTCAGAACTCCACAGGAAATTTCAGGTAAGAAAATATCTTAGTTATCAAAACGGTATCTCCACCATGGAGACAAGGACAGCTTACACAGGTACTTAACGCTCTTGGAAAAATCTGTTTTCGCTAAGAAAAACACACTAACAGATAAAGACGATGTTGCCTTAAGATTACAGCAAATGTTTTGGATAAGACATCAAAATAGTTGTCATTCAAGCAATTTACAGTTTCCTATGATTTTATGAGGGTAAACGGAATGGTCCAAAACATGCACGAGTAAATCAAATGTCTTACATCAACGTTCAAGTATTTTTCCTTCCCTCAGCAGACAATGACAAAAATATCAGTCTACTACACTGCAGGACTCAGTCTTTCCACATGGTGCGCTTTTAATTTTTTTTTTTTTACTTCCTGTTAGCAAAGAATTCTCAAACGCCAGTTGTACCCAAACTCAGAAACATTTTTGGTGAAGCGCCAATTGTACTTGTCTAACCCTCTGAGCGGTGCCATGGTAACCCTCCCAGCACAGGCAGCAGACACGGGGAGCGAGCTGCTCTGCAAATACCCCTGCAGTTTGCCATTAAGACTTTCCGGACTTCAGAATAAACAACAACAAAAAGCGCTATAAATTTAACAGCAAGATATACGTAGCCCCATTACGCTCCTCATGGTCAGTATTTGCTGCATATGTGAAGTCAGTTACATGGCAGCATCTGTCAAAAGCAGGAGGCTCTCTTCTGATTTTCACTCCTTAAAAGTCTGCAGTTATGGAAAAAAGGAGTGGGGCGGTGGCCATTTGAAAGTCTTAATATTTCTCAGAAACTGTTATGCTATCTGCATCTCCTGAAAAGAAAACTGGGAGGAAAAGGGAGGGCAGAAATAAACATTTTCACGGGGTCGTGATTATGGAGGACCAAGCATTCAAAACCAGAAACCTCTTAGGAACAACTCGCCCAACAGGAATCTTGATCATTTCAGACTTATGCAAGGGAAGAGACAGTAGGGTGGAACATATTCTGACTTTGGCAAGGCAATAAAAGTACTGGTACTGGCCTTGACAGGCTGGTCTCCGGAAAGCTGGAGGCATTTCACATTATTTTCTGTCATGCCGAGGAGAAAAGACGACAAATCCAGGAATCCTAACTGGGTAAGTGCTGGTCTTCACATGAATTAAAGCTCAAAGCACTGAAGTCGATGAATAATTTTGCACTGACAGAAAACAGTAATTGAATTGAGTTTATATAAGATCATTTTACCCAAAAGTGACTTCCTACAGCTACGTCACTTTGCTCGGTGTCATCTCTGTCACTTTGGAAACTGTGCCAACATGAGCACCAACATCTGTGTCTGGTTGCCGATTACAGACACATCTCCTCTATCTAAATGTTTCCGAGGCACTTAGTAATACCTGCAAACGTCTCCCCAAAGCTCAAATGAGCACATTACGAGAAAAGGTAGTATTTCTTCCATTTTGCCTCTACAGAAGCAGCGTAAAGGGAGGGTGTTTGCAGTTTTACTCTGCACTTTCTTAATTACCACACTGGTTAATCAGAGCAGGAACACAGAGCACAACTGCGGTTGGAAACTGCATTTTGACCCAGATCGTCCCTCCATGCACCACATTGGCAGGACTGGTTTTTGCTCTCTGGCACCTGAGAACAAGGAAATTTCTCCCTGCAGAGTTTTTCCCAACTGATTCTCATTCTAATCATGCCTGGTATTTGTTAATTTTTAATTAGTTTTGCAGTGTACACCTGCCTAATGTCAAACAAATACTATCTCCCTTCCCCTTCTGCTGCATTATAAGCCACAATGACAAAAGATACTGCCTTCATATATTTAACCCCTGTGCCTCAACAACTGCAGACAAGCACAAGGGAGAGATAATGCAGTAAAATATTTATGGGTAGATTTAGAAATGGCCTCCAGGTCTATGCACCTAGCTTTGTGCTTCCTTGCTTTCTGTGGGCAAATCAGGGATACAGCTGTCTACCGCGCACGTTTACCTGAGTTTTGCACCCAGAGCTTCAAGCAACTGGAAGCAAGTACCCTTAAAGACATGCCCACAGCACCAACCCAAAAGAGGATGCAAACCAAAGGCTTGGAGGCCAAGTGATTGCGCCATGGGGCAGGGCAGCACATGTCAGCTGAAGTCTCCATAAGCCTCAGGCAGCCAGAAGCATCACCACCATGTGGCTATGACAGCACATCCAGGAGCACACCTGCTACGTGATCAAGCTGCACTTGGGCAATAACTGTCTGTTTGCAGCTTCAGAAACCATCAGACAAATGAACGGGGTGAAGGATAGAGGAGGCTAAATGCCTTCTACCTACCTACTTTGCTTTTTCCGTACCCAGTATAAAAATCAAAGAACACCTGAGAAACTTCTGTTTAAGCACTTCGGATTATCACATTGCAGACTCTTCAAGGAAGAAGGAGAACAGCTGGTAATCCAAATATGAGATTATTTTTATTTTGCCATGGTCTTTGAGAAGCAGCACGTGCAGGGTCCCTTTCTCCTTAAACGCAAAACAATAAATGGGTCATTTCCTTGCTCATAAATCCAAGACAATTTTCTATTCACTTCTGTTCATTTTCTATTGAATTCCACACTCAAACTTTCCCTGGTTCTTGAGTTAAAATTTGTTTCTTGTGCACAGAGACAAAGATTCACTGTTTCTTCGTCTTGTCTGTGCAATCATTTCCAGGAACTGCCTCAGTCACCTGATGTTAATTCTTCCTCAAGTTTAACCATTAATCAAAGACATCTGGTGTTTCAGCTAAACAAGTTCATCCCTCATCTAGGATTTTCAATAGGGTTTTCTTATACATATTTTACGTATACTTCCTCTAACCTCCTTCAGCATACCACTGAGCTTTAGAAGTAGGCTAGCTATGGAACTGGGTAAGTCCCGTCATCTGGAAACAAGTGCACGTACTACCCTATTGCATTTCTGTTGGATTTACCAGTACTGGTTTGTATCCTGATTAAAGCAGTTGCTGCTGGAAAGTCACTACTGCAGCCATGGGGGATGCCTTGCTCCCTTAAAAACAGAATTCTAGATTTCGGTCAGGATGAAGTATTTCACTCAAGTGCTGCACAAGTCACCTACGGCTTTATTGCATGGTAGCAAAACAAAAGCTTAGACGTTGATCCTTTTGCCTCGCTCGCTTTGCCAGATCGCGCCCCCACACTTCCAGGAACAGAGAACTTCTACAGCAATAATCTGGAAAAAAAAAAAAAAAGAAAAAAATGCCCACAAAGTTTTAAAACCCTGTTCTTCTTAATCCACTTTAGCTTTCTTGAAAGTGGTTGTGATATGGAATGATTCGTTTTGTTGAATCACAAAGGAGGCAGGGAGAGATGGTTTTCTGGGGGAACTTTCACTTTTCTAAAGGTTGAAGTGAAGGATTTCTCCTCCTTCAGCCTTTCAGTGCTTATCTGTAACCAGGGAGTCTGCCTTCCCTGCCCAGGTCCTGCGCTGCTCAGGACGCTCCATGGGCTTTCTATTGAGACCCTCCAGTGCTTGTTCATCAGATGAAGCAGATTAATATTTTTAAGGCTGCTCTTGAAAAGCTTCTGATA
The DNA here is from genome assembly GCA_013400035.1 of Rynchops niger. NCBI lineage: Eukaryota > Metazoa > Chordata > Aves > Charadriiformes > Laridae > Rynchops > Rynchops niger. The sequence goes on from VXBH01009534.1 coordinate 186,004, forward strand.
TTTGCTTGTTAAGCAACACATTTGTGTGATGTTATCCCTGCTGAAAACGATGGGGATGGAATCAGGCAGGCAGCACATGTTACATTCCATTACGAGGCTTAACATTTCACTAATTGCACTGGCCTACTTCTGTGAATCACAGATTATTCTCTTGCTCATAAAGCACATCTGATTCCTTTACGTAGCTGTTCCTGCAATGTGATACAATCGCAAGGGTCCACAAAGGGACAAAACCTCATGATTCAACTCTCCAAACACAAGCAGACAGCATCTACAATTTTCATCAATACTTCAACCACATGCCCGAAGTGAAGAACAAAACTGTCTTATTTTCTGCAACTTGTACACAGATACTTAATTCTTTACTCTTACTTCCCCTTCACAGGGGGATAACAAAACTTTAATTGAGATAAGAAAAGCAGCTGACTGGACCTGACTCGGCTATGTGGTTTTTTTCAGTTCCATGAGGGAATTTCTGCAGGATGTAATGGGAGACAAAGCGTCAGTACAAAGACCACAAATGGGTACGGGTCAGCCATAAGCTGACATATCAAGGACCTTCACTCTGTGTCTCTGTGCTGAACTCCATCTTCTGAATAGGTGGAACCTCTGGCTATTCATGAAGAATTTGCATTTCAATGTCACATATACATGTACCTCCCCATGAGTTGGGAAGAGTGTCATTGCTCCTCTGCTAAGCCAGAGAAGCTGGCATTCTATAGGGTAACTGGGTTTTCCTTACCTGGACCAGTTTCTCACAAATAAGAGTGCTAAAATAAAGAAAGTACATGTTCTGCCAGCTAACTGAAGAGTGGACGTTACTTACATGAGGCAAATGCACTAGAAAAAGCGATTCCAAATACTTCAAATAAACAAGCCATTACAACCCTGTTCATATTCTCAAGTGCAAAACCAGCAGCTGAGACAAGAGGCCTGCTGAAGTTCGCACAAGTCCTTAAGCCAGTTTCACTGGGCTTTGGGTCAGGGTCTTTCATATACAACCACCTGCACCTGTGAACTTTCCTACTTCAAGAGACCGTTTCTGAACATGAAGAACTGTTGCCAACAGTCTGCTTTTTACTGCTTTTGCTGTCCATGTAGCATTTTGAAGATCAATCTTTCAGCTGATGCTTTTCACTCTTCTATGCACAAAAGCTCCCTGCTGCCAGGAGCCGGGGAAAAAAAGTTATCAGCTAAACTCAAACCCTTCAAATTGCAGGCTTCTCTGTAGCTGATTAATTCTCTAATCTGCTCTGCTCCAAAAGCAAGTATTATTGCTCATTTGATGATCTCATTGATCATTAAACATTGCCTTTTACTAGAGCTCCAGTAACAATGGAAGGACATTTGATTAAGAATGGATAATTTCTTTCAAATGCATTCATGACAATTCTGTATACTTTTTACAAAATATAAAAAAAAAAAAAAAATTCAATATGGATGAGCAAAGTAAACTGCAAATGTTAGAATGTGCCTATGTTCACCCAGATGGTGTTTTTAAGTACACTCACCTTTTTTCTATGGTTATATTTTAAATTAGAAAAAAAGCAATGAGAACATTAATTCACAATAAAAAGTTTAAACATGTCAACTTTTCAAAAAATAAATACCTGATATTTTCAATCCACCATGGCACTTTGAGAAAAACTGTGTAAACTCCCGTTGCATTTGCCAAACTATTTGCAAGCTATCTCACCATAGAGACTTACAACAAAACACGGGCGAAAGTGTGAAAGACTGTGTCTTGTTTCAAATCTTCTGCTTAACTATGAATGTTGGAATGCAAGGTGGAGTGGTGACCGGGAAAGGAGAAGTGGGGAAGGGCTGGCCATGAGTCAATTGCCAGAGTGATCCCACGATACCAAGGGAATCACGGGGCAAGAGATCTGCCCTGTAGTGTGCTCATCCCGTAATAGCCTGTGAACGCTCTGAAAGGGACATCTGCCAAACTAAATCTTGGATTTAGTTTTAAACCGCGTGGCTTCCTCTGCACTTATCTAGGGCTTTCAAACAGAGAGGAGAGCCTCCATGTTGACCAAGAAAGAAAATGTGTCATTTAGTTAATGTCTTCACACCCCTATAAAAAACACGCACAGGAGACATCGCTTGCTGATTTGCGACTCCACGCAATCGCCAGGCACACGCCTGCAAGGCTGTTCCCAGGACTCAGCTGACTGTAAGGAAACTAGATGTTGCTCCATGACCAAAGGGCAAATTGTCAAAATGCAAACCTCTGAGTCACGGGGTGTTTCACCGCAGTTGCTGCTACGAAAACGCCTCTGCCACAGTCTGAGGGGAAGGTGCCTGACCTGCACAGATGTTCCTCCACCCGGACTTTGTATACGCTTCATTTTATAGATGATGGTCTTGACCAGTTTGTTCTCCCAATCCTAAAGCTTCCCAAAGGTGGACAGAAGCAAAAGACACTTGAGGCAAAGAGGCTCATGCAACAAACAGTGACACACAGTCCCAGCATGACTGCATACAACTGGCAGCTCAGCAAATTTTTCATGCCGTCAACAGCTGTTGCAGGCCAAAAGGGCAATAGAAATGGTGAGCTTAATCTGTAAGAAATCATCAACAGAGGAGCTAAGGTTAAATCAGTTCAACGCATTACTAACTTCATCATTTTAAACTTGCGGTCACAAATCACTTCCCATTTTAGGGAGCGCAGGAATTTATTTGACTGTTCTCGTGTGCATTGAGAAGAATCTGGCAGAAAGGAAGAATTATTGTTCTCTTCAGGAGAGGAACCCTGCCTCCTGATCCTGTAAAGAGCTGTACTCACCTGAGTAGTAGGTGTTTTGTAAATCCTACTGTTTGTATAACCATGCTCCCTGACAGACCCAAAGGTGTTCAGAGCAGCACCAGGCGGAGGGAATAACGCCTGCCCGTGACGTGTGGCCTGAGCACAGCTTCCACTGGACAGGGACTGAGTCGCCCATTCAAAAACACAAAGTTTAAGAGTTGGTCCTCAGCGCAGTTCTGCCGCAGGTTGGAAAACTTTTCTCACTTACTCACATTTAAGATTTCCTACAGGCTAAAGTAAAAAGGGCTTTGACCTTGTCAGTCATTTGAGGTATAATTGTAGTACAAAGAAGTGTTCATGCTTTATACCAACCCAACAAAGGCAAGTCTTGGAGTGAAGGCACAGTTTTAACTCGTTACCCATCTCACATCTATAATAAAAGTCAGATTAACAACGTTCTTACTAATGCTTTGCCGCTTATTATTACTGGCAACCCTGCTCAGCTAGCAGCAAACCGTTATTTGTTGAAAGCAATTCCTGAAGAACACCTTCTGCTTTCCCTTTGAGAACCAGAACCCACAACATACTGCTGCGTTCCACACTCTGCTCCAACTTAAAATAAACTTCTCAGTGGCTCAAAATCTTGCAAATATTTGTAAAATAAGTGTGTTTCGTATTACTTCTATTTACTTCTCTCCAAGAGCAAAGTCTTTGAGAACCATAAATATTGCTTCAGTNCTCCCGTCCCATAGAGGCTGCTTTATGCACAATGAACGATCATAAACCGGTGAAATAGTGTTTTCATTAAACCGCTTTAAACTTCAAAGCATGAATCTGCAGTCAAGGCAAGTCCAAAAGCAAGGAAGCACCACCATTGAGGTTGTCCTTGGCAATTTGGCTCCAAATTCAGATTACACCAGTCCCAATAGGAAGACACTTTGGGTGTGTTGTGGTTTTGTTGTTTTTTTTTTTTTTTAAACTTTTTTTTAGTGGTAAAGGCTGCCAGTGGTTGAAAACTCAGCTGTTGGCACCAGGGGAAAATAAGTATTGTATGGAAATGAGCTGACCTGCAGCAAATGATCAATGGTGCAAGCTGCAAGGATCTGGCACCTCCTCATCCCAGGGCAGAGTGCTTTGCTTAGTGCTGCTCTCTGCACCTGCGAAGAATGCCCACAACCATTTACTTATACAAAGTGAATGAGGCTTCAAAGCAGGTTTCTGTGGTACACATCAGACCTATCTGTTTAGCACCAGAAAGCTTTGCTGCAACGCTGCTGCATTCTAGTCACACACACAGAGGAGAGGAAAGCAAAGCACAGCGACATTGAACAGACTTTGTTAAGGTCAAAGTACAAATGAATGGGGGGAAAAAAACAAACAAACAAACAAACCTCAACATCCACAAGTGATAAGAAGCAGTAACATCATAGACCTCTAACTACTGAAGTGCATTACTCATGGACAGAGTTTGCTTGAATCATCTTTCCCTTTCATCACTGGTGATGACAAAAAAAACCCAACCACCTTAAATCATTTTGGTTTTTATTACAAAGGCTTGGAAGTTATATTTTTCTCTTTTTTTCGTTGTTGTTTTTGTTTCTGGGTCCTCTGTTTTAATGAGATTGCAGCTACTTAAGTCATTATTCTCTAATTAGACCAGGTACTGTAGGACTTCACATTAGTTAGAAATAATCTAAGGCGGATATTTCTTGGCTTGCTGCACACTTTCTACATTTAAAAAAAACCACCCAGCATCTGACTCAGCTCGCCAGTGTCTGCTTTTTTATTATTAATGTATTTTTTTTTAATGGTAAAGTATTTCTTGCCCTTGAACACACGCTGAATAAGTTCAGCATCCAATTTGCTGTATTAGTCCACAAAGTCACAAAGCTTGCTTGCTCCTGAGGGAAAGATGCATTTGCTTTGTGTGTGTCTGTGTGCAAGTGAGAGCGGGGGAAAGAGAGAAAGAGAGAGAGAGAGAGAGAGAGTCATTATGGCATACTTGTCACGGGGAGTGGTTTGCATATTAATAAACAGTATATATGAGCCTTTTCCACCCAGGCGGGTACTCAGAGGGACTCCCGTGCACTGAGGAAGGGACCACGTATCACTGCACCAGAGTGAGTTCTGTTTCGGCTTTGCTTGCTGCCACAATCCGGCTCCTCTCTTTCCCTTTTCTTCTTCTAATCCTATTCTGCCCTCCCTAGGGCTACTGTTATACCAGCTGCGCGGGGGTTAGTCTCATCAAATTACACTACATGTAGAGCAAGTACTGAGAGCATTTCATTTTCAGAGTTTTGTTAGGTTTATTCAACGTGAGCCTCTGACTAGTGCTGCTGGCGTAGGGAGGGATAACCACGAGCTCTACACAGCGGCTGCAAGTGTAACTCAAGTACCCCATCTATATTCCTCCTTTCCTACTAACAGGCACCTGGAAGCTGCCTGCTGTACCGATGACATCTGTACAACCAACACGCGCTGCTACAACCAGACTTCAGAAATTACAAACTTCTTTTCTAGAGGCAAAAAAAGGCAAATCGCTAGCCTGTTGTTACAGCAAGCCCCCGTTTCTCACCAGTGCCTGATGCTATCAGTACTGAGCTGCTTTGGGAATCAGGGTAGGCGTCAGAGAGACACTTTCCAAAGAAAAGACGACCCCATCAGCACAGCAGCAAAAAGTTGGTGTGGGGAAGCTCTTGGCATTCTGCAGGGAGTTTTCAGTAAGTGAAAAAACATCTCAAAATTATATTCTATGAGGTGTAAAGGCTGACTTACATGCATTCACTTACGTAACCAAGCCAAATCTAGGCTAATGTCAGAGGAATTAGATTAATATTAAGCAGCACCAATCAGCTCCTCCAGGTCTTTTTCGTGCACTGTTCTGTCCATTTCCCAAATTCCTGTCTTGTGGTTCACCAATGGATTAACATGCCCTTGTCCTAATTCCCACCTTTATTCTATAGAGGAAAACTGGAAAACCTCCTGCATCTGCTTCCACTCGCTCCATTTTTCTCCTTATCAAAACTCACAGGGTTTTTTTTTTCCCCCTGTTGATTTTTGTCTTTTACTTCAAAATGATATTCTGAATAGCCGTTCAGGTTTGGGTTTTTTTTTTTTTTCTTTAAATTCTAACTGCCATCCTTTGTCTGTGTGCATAGTCCTCATGCACGCATTTCCTCTGTTAAAAGCTACCCTGTATTCACTGCTAATTTCAAACTATCCAAGCAAAGAAAGCGTAGCTATAAAGTATTTTTCCTGCTCTTCTATGCTCCTTAAAACTGTTTGTAAACACTGGTACTTTCATACTCAAAAGCTGCAACTTCTGTAAAGGCGAAAAAAAAAAAAGAAAGACACAGAGGTCTTTTGTAAGTTTACTTTTGTTTATTCTTTTGTTTTCCTTAATCCAAAATAGAATCTAACCTTCCTAAAAATGCGTACATAGTGTGAATTACTCCCTGCCACAGATGCACGCACACCCAGACACACAATCAAATTTATTTGGATAGAAATAAGACTGAAGCTCTCCAAATTTACAACCAAAAATATCCACAAAGTAATCCTTAGAGCTCTGGGTTTGTGCCCAGGCCAGCATGTTAGCCATCGTCTTCAGTGCAGCAGACTCCCGTGCCACTGACAAACACGGTCTGCGGCTCTAAGGGTTTGCTCTGGTTGCTGTCTGCCACACGCAACCTTCTTCTAAGCAGTTAGAAAGCGGAAGAAATTGAAGAAGGTGCTCACTTTCAAAATAGCTTTGATCACAATCTCACCGGCAAGTAATTACACCGTGTAGGAGCCACTGACATATTGCTGGTGTTGGATTGGCAAGTGGCGTGGCATGCCATGCCACTAAAAGCTGCGGAGGTTTACATCAGCTGAAGACTTATCATATATGCTGCAAATCTCAAACAGGTGAATTTTTCACCCTTTTGCCAGTTAGTCAAAAGGGGGTTGGGAGGGAAAGAATCTGCCAAATCCCATATATATATTTTAAAGTGCCATCATTTTGAAGAACCTCACTTACCTGGAGTCAATCTGCTGAAACTCCCATAAAATAAGCTACAACAATGAACTGAAAAAAATGAAATGCTTAGTTTTGTATCTCTTTAGAAGTAACTTAAAATGTTGCTGGAATGACTCTGTAAAGCATGAGCATAGAACGGGATAGGAGAGAAAACAAGGACATTCAGCGATACCAGACAGACACATCTACGCTTTGGCTTTGGGTAGCAGATAGAATCATAGAATTATAGGGTTGGAAGGGACCTCTGGAGATCATCCAGTCCAACCCCCCTGCCAGAGCAGGGTCACCTAGAGCAGGTTGCACAGGAACACGTCCAGGCGGGTTTTGAATGTCTCCAGAGTTGGAGACTCCACCACCTCTCTGGGCAGCCTGTTCCAGTGCTCTGGCGCCCTCAAAGGAAAGAAGTTCCTCCTCATGTTTAGGTGGAACTTCCTATGCTCAAGTTTGTGCCCATTAATGGCAAAGGGAGCAGGAGAACAAAGAAAGGTATGCAGAAAGGATGGTTTGAACTGTCTCACAATCTTTCTTCAGTTGATGTTTGTTAATAGGAAAGAACAAATGTGGGACACCAGCCTCTGTAACTGCACACCTCAGGTAAATGAGCATTTTTTTGTGCCGGGGTGCTCCAGGGCAGAGCAGGGAACCTACAGCAACGGGCACTGTACCAGAGCCAGACTCTGCCTGGTGTTCTCATGAACAAGGGCAAAATCAGCTGCAAACTGCTGCTCAGGAAGTACTTTCTTCTTAATCGTAAAGACACATAGGTTAGGGTTTTACATACTGAGCAGTTTGTGACTATAACTCATGGGGTCTTGGTTGTTTACCGCTTATGGCTAAATCTAGGTGGTCCCCAGGCTTCTAGCCAGGTGTTGCTCAGGGCCGTAGGTCCACACTTGCCAGTGCTGGTCCTCTCAAGAAGACTGACAATGTCCAAAGAGTGCTTTAGCGAGGTCCTGGGTCTCTTCAGGCTCACTCTGTCTGTGAAAACAATTTCAAAAGACCTGAAAATACATGAGATCTGTGCCCCAGCCCACTGCGCTGGTGCCTCCTGGGCAGGGTGGTATGTGCCAGGCACCCCAGGGCAGAGCAGGAGCACACCAGGAATTTGTGACCAGGAGACCTGGTGGGTGGTGCTGGACAATTCTGCAAAGTGAATAAAACCTTGCCCAGTCTCACCCATGGCAGCTACAGGGAACATTTATTGTGCTAAGTTGCCTAGTTAATTCTTTTTCTTTCATGCCTGTAATTTTGTTTATTTTTGGCAAGTTGTACAGCAGATTCACAACATGCGACAGGTCAAGAGCAAAGTAGTTTAGACTAGCAGGGGGAAGGAGCTGGTGTTTGTAATTCCCCTTGTACCTGTGTCCACACACATAGACGTGACTGGGATAGGTAAAAAACCCCTTTTTTTCACATCCGAGGAAAGGTGCTAGGTGGCCAAGGCAGTTGTTATACAAAATACTGTGCTGGACAGGCTTGAGTGTTCAAGGCATGGACATGAAATCACGCTGGTGAAACCAGCAGCTGCTTTTGGAGAGCTGACTAAACCACTTAAGACACAGCAACGTGACTCACAGTGGCGCTCTTTGCTTCGTAGGGGTATTGTGTGGGGGTGCTGCTTTATCCGAAGACTACAAGACAGATGTAAGGCATGAATTTTACAGGGATGACTGCTGTTGGCAAGAATTAAGATTATTTAGGCTTTTGTTCTACTACAAAATGCTTCAGGGAATTCTTAAAACATCTGATGAGGAAATAAAAAAATTAAATAGTCTCTCCTGAGAAATTATCCTAACCACTCCTTAGTCTGCATCTTTCCTGACATCTCTCCTTTTGCAACTTTATTTACCAGTATTTCACGGTCTCAAGCGCGCAATTTATTCATTTGAACTTCGTTACAGCTTGGAAGGCTGCACAAAGCAATTTTAAAATCTGTTTACATAAAACTGGGGCCAAGTAGCTGCAAATCAAAAAATGGAGGATCAGACAGAAAGCACAGTCATCCCAGATGCTCAGGCCCTAAACTGAAGAGCCTGGCAGGCGAGGCTGAAGGAGCAGGATGCTGCCGGGGCAGCCCGGCCGAGCCCTGTCTGAGGAAGCCCAGCCAAGCCAAGCCCAGCCCTCCCCGCCACCGTGTCTCTGCCTCCTTGTACCTGCTGGCACGTAAGCAAGTGCTGCCTCCTCCACTTCAGTTAAAATGAATGGGGTGAGCTTCAAATATCCGAACCTCTTATCATTTTGACTGCAGTTGCCTGAGAGGCAGTCACATGAAGAGCAGCAGCTACGAAGTCAGCTTAGAGAAACCCAGTGGGCCCTGGTGTTCTCCAACAATAGTCTTGACAGTGACCACCCATTCACTGTTCGGTCGCATTGGACTCTCGCCTTCAGAAAAACCTCTCACAATCAGTATTTTTCTAATCCTTCTGTTTCACTGAGATGTGTTTTTTCCCCCTGTGTTCTTGAGGGATTTTTCTAGAGCTCCGATTTCCCACATCAGCAAACCAAGCCTGGGGCTTCCTTGGACAGGTAAGTGCTTTGAGTTCTCCTACAGCCTCTTTTTTAAAACCCACACGTGGACAGTTCAGGCTTTCAAAAGCCCTTGCTCACACAGCAGAGGTTTACGCATCAGCTCACTTAACATACTCACATCAGCAATCCCACAGCAATGCCTTAAAAACTCTTCTCATCTCAGGAGGCTAATTTGCACCACAAGTTGAAAATAACCAGCACACTGGGTAAGGACATCCAAAATCCCACTGTATGTGCCCGAAGCCATGCATATACTTAATCTTGAAAATCACGCTAAGAAGTGCGAGGCCACAACCACTAGATTTGGATTTGTTATTTCAAAACTCACCCCTAAGTCAAATTGCATAAACATTTACTGCAGATGATTTGTATATTAAACAGAAAAGAGCGTACAGATTTTTTCTCTTTTCTCTCCAAGGTCCAGATTGCTATCTGGCACAGAAAAAGAAGGGATCAAATTTAAATGTTTATTTTCTATAATTGGGGTGGAGTGGGAAAAGAGACCACCGATTTTCAGACAGAGAGTTTACGTCAGACTGAGAGCTGACAGGAATTAGATAGAATTACTTAAATATTTTCATTTTATTCTGTGGGAATTTTATTCTGCTGTGGAAATCTTCCATTGGAAGATTTGCAGTCTTCCATTGATCTGTCAATATTCTCCAGTCCTTCTGCCCCAAAAGGAGGGCAGAAATTGTCTTATTTTCTTTGCTAAAAATGAATTAATAAGAACACTTTTTGGCAGAAAAAAAAAAAAGCACAAACCAACCAATCATTACTATTTTTAGTTTTCAAAGTCTGAAAATATCTCTTAAGCCTCTTTTTGACTCGGTGTTAAAAGCAAGAGAAGTTTATGCTAGAGAAAAGGAAAATGAGCATTTTTCTTTTTTGCTGTGCAATAAGAGAGGACCATCCTGATTCTTCAATTCTCTGTTTCCTAATGGGAATCCCAAAGTCATTAGCTTCCCCAATTCAGGAAGTACATCACGTACAATACCTACTGTACCACTCAGTTTTTTTCCAGGGAAAGGCAGAAGTTATTTGTCTTAGTGTTACTTACATCCGGATAAACAGCCGGGATTAAGCCAGTGCCTTTCCCAGGCAGAGCCGCCAACCTTCCTCACAAGCGAGGAATCACAAGGGGACCAACAACCACCCTGTGGCTGGTTCTTGCTGGCACAGATGGACTTCTCACCATCAAACTCTTTTTTCTCTACAGAAAGGGCCAACACATCCCTATCTCTGTAATTCCAGCTCTGGATTTAGACATAAAACATAAACACAGAGTCTTTAGAGAGAGTAATTTTTAATCGGAAGGAAAAAAAATTAAGGCATTCCTGCAGCAACTGATGTGATCAGCAACCAGGAGAGCGGCCCCGTGCCCTGCAGAGAGGTCAGGGCTGCTTTCCAGCTGGCTCCTGCCTTCTCGGCATTGCTGGAGCAGGAGAAGGTAACCAAGCGTGCCTTTCCCCAAACCCTTCTCACCGTTAAGTTAGGTTGGCTAGATAAAAAGGAAGAAATACAGGACACTCACATTTTCTATCTTTCCTACCCTGCTAAAACTGCAAAGTGCGATTTATAAAGTGATAGCTTTGGAAGCTTTTCTTTACTTGCCTTCTACAATAACTGTCTCTCTGGTTCCCTCCTCTGAAAACTGAAAATTTAAAAAATGAAGGCAGGAAAACTCACTTGGACAGGGAAACATTTTTTAAAATTGAGGAAGGAGAAAGCTGCTTTAATACTCTGCTCGCCAATTACAGGGATGAGGAATTCACATATTTGAGAAGGGCAACAAGCAAAACAGAGAAAACTGAACTCAGTATTCCTAACGTTTCTCGGGTGAAAAAAAGACAGAGTAAGTCTCTTTCCTGGTTAAAAATCTTTCTTTGTACTCCATAAAGTAACACAACTCTCCATAAGCATCCATAAGGATCGGAACCAAAAATCCATTCTTCATACTTGGATAGGTCACTCCTGACCTAATAGCCTAAGGAAAAAAACTCTCCTTTAATGTGTAAAGACACTTTTGTCTGTACATACAAAGAAAAAACCCCATAGACCCAGCCAGCTTCTCTCCTTTCCCTTTCTAAATTGAGTTTCCTAATTGACATTAGCACTACCGGGCCCTCTCACTGTCAGTAAGGAAGAGAAGGAATAGTTTTCTCTCTGAAATCCCGGTGTTACCATTAATGGAAAATATTCATCTAATACCGGTTATAAGAACTTCAAGCTGGGTACATGGCATAGCACATCTAGGACATGACAGAAATATATGAGTAAATACATGAATTGGCTGAAATCGCAGTGCCCCACCCCAGCAGGATACCCAAATCAGTTGGGTGTGCATCTGTTTCAAACCTACTCATCTAATTTCCAGGCCAACTTCGCAGAAACACCTTGTAAAGAAATAGGAACTGCTTTAAAAGCAGCACTAAGAATGAAATGAAAGAAAAACATCCACCAAGCTTTTCAGTTTTGGCTAGATTATTGCTTAGAGAGGGCATGAACTCTGTTTCACACTTCATAAAGCAAGATGCTTCTTGGCAAAAAGATACCTGTAGGCTTACGTGAGTGGAAGCTGATTTGTTGTTATACTTTCATCTTATAAAAATCACGAAAATGGAATGTATAATATCAGCTCCGGCAACCCATACATTCTGAACTGATATAACAGCTTAATCTTGTAATAAAATAAACAGAGGTATCTACTGACTGAATGAATCATCACTCACTAGTCCTTGGAGGGACGTTTTCACATTCCTGGTCAGAGGTGGCAGCGCCTTCCCTTCTCACACCTTTCAGCAAGTACTGGCTTTCCTCCGGGAGATCCCAAGGTCCAGCCTGCTCTCCCATGGCCAGTCACAGGCCCCAATTCACAGAGGCAGCCCTAAGTTTTATTAGCACAGGGAAATGAAATCGAGCTCCCTCAAGGACCATGTCTGGGTCTGGTTGCAATTCAAGCAAGGCTGATGACACCAGGCAGCTGAGACCTCCAGCTCCTACTTTTTGGCAGGCCCACGGCCAGGGCAGTGTTGTGTCAGGTGCTAAGTGTGGTAGTCCATAAGGGACTCCTAAATTAACAAAGAACCCTCGTGTTAAATAAATATACATAGAGTGCAATGCATCGTCTCTTCTAGTCAGATAGTTCGAGTCCTAGACTTTTGGAAATACCCAGATGAACCTTAACCCAACCCTACTGGTCTTGCTTGCTGGAGGAAACAGTTTGGCTTTTTTTAAAATCCGCTGACAATGATGAAACCTTAAGGCAATAAAAGCCTTAATTTCTCANACTCCCCCACTCCCCCCCATCCCCCCCGAATTCACATGCTGCGTATCTGCATCCAGGTTTTGGTGTCTCTTACTAGCCTGAGGAATATTTCCTTGCATTACTTTGAGGGCTGGATTTTCCAAAACAGAGATGAAACACGGTTCCTCTACAAAGGCCAGCAGAGTTTTGGTGTTTACTTTCACAGGGCAAAGGCTCAGGCTGGGCGTGCAGGACCGCTTGGAGGCAGTCTGCTCTGGGTTGTGCTGGGCACACACCTCAAACTCATCTTGGGCAGGCAAAACGCAGGCAGTGCACTTGTCATTAAGCCTTCAAAACAGAGCAGGGACACATATACCATCATCCAGTAAAAGCAATAGTATTGCATACCTCGCGGACACCGGGACTGTCTGGTTCTGTCTCCTCCCAGTACATTCATACAGTTTCCAGTCTGCTTTCTCTTCTGTACTAGTGCTGTCTGAAATTCAGCATTTTAGCTCTCAGAGAACGACACCAATTCCTTCCTGGGCTCTGCTTTTTAACTCTCATCTTGCTTGAAGTTTTCAAATTGATTGCTGGGACCTGCTTCAACTGGAATAAAAGCATCCCAAATTCATCAGGTATCTCCATAAAGACAGGAACAGTCTTAAGTTATTTGAAATCTGTGCTAAGATGTCTGAGACATCTTGTAACTTCAACCTGAATTTTGACTCATGAGTAACGTGGAGGATGCCACCTTCTACACATATTTGACCTCCTCTCAGATTTTCTGTTTGACTGTCACTGAGTGGCTCCAAAAGTTGAATTTAATCATGAGATCCACTAATCTTCTGTTCAAAGGTATGTTAAAGCCAGTTAAGCTGGCTTTAAGAAAGCCGCAAAACAAAGCTAGAAAATCAGCTAAGCGGGTCAACAACTTTGGAGTATTAAAGCTAATTTAATAGTAAATTTTGACTAGTTGAGTTCACTGCTTTGAAAGTTGTATGCGATAAAACTGGGCTGAGTCTTCCACAGATGCTATCATAGCAGGGCAGGGCAGGTGTACTGTTGGGTCCCAGCCACGTACTCATCACTTTAGAAATTGAAAAACCACTGCTTAGATGGCAGATTTATTGGTGGAAGGTAAATCAGCCCCTTCCTGCATTTATACACACCTGGCTTTGCAATGAACTCACCCGAACAGATTTAATAGCACTAAGCAAGTGGCTAACTGTTTGCAAGCCTGGGCACTAAGGTCCTCCCCCCACCAACATCTGGTGGTTTTAACCCATGACTAAATCTAAAAAAAGAGAAATAATTTTAAATTGTTCTAAAGATTCCCCTGCAGCCCTCAAAAAAACCCAAAAGCACAAACTGAAGGACCCGAAATAGACCTTTTTCCCCCTTTTTTCAATCATTTAATAACTTTGAATGCTTTTAAAATGGTTAATTTGTTCCTCATGATCCATTCCTCTACAAAACACACTGGGAAAATGAGGGAAAGGAGAATACGGGAAAAACCCAACAATTTACTTTCTATGTTTGGCAAAAAGCTATTCTGGACACAACGATTTCTTTCATTTAGAAACGTATCTGTAATTGTTTAGGAAGAGCTACTCCTGACATTTCACAATGAATACAAATAAAACTTACAAACATTTACAAAAACATGCTTATAATAAAGCTATAGAGGCCTTTAAAACATCAAGTAGTTTTGGTAAACTCCTTGTTNTTCCTAACGTTTCTCGGGTGAAAAAAAGACAGAGTAAGTCTCTTTCCTGGTTAAAAATCTTTCTTTGTACTCCATAAAGTAACACAACTCTCCATAAGCATCCATAAGGATCGGAACCAAAAATCCATTCTTCATACTTGGATAGGTCACTCCTGACCTAATAGCCTAAGGAAAAAAACTCTCCTTTAATGTGTAAAGACACTTTTGTCTGTACATACAAAGAAAAAACCCCATAGACCCAGCCAGCTTCTCTCCTTTCCCTTTCTAAATTGAGTTTCCTAATTGACATTAGCACTACCGGGCCCTCTCACTGTCAGTAAGGAAGAGAAGGAATAGTTTTCTCTCTGAAATCCCGGTGTTACCATTAATGGAAAATATTCATCTAATACCGGTTATAAGAACTTCAAGCTGGGTACATGGCATAGCACATCTAGGACATGACAGAAATATATGAGTAAATACATGAATTGGCTGAAATCGCAGTGCCCCACCCCAGCAGGATACCCAAATCAGTTGGGTGTGCATCTGTTTCAAACCTACTCATCTAATTTCCAGGCCAACTTCGCAGAAACACCTTGTAAAGAAATAGGAACTGCTTTAAAAGCAGCACTAAGAATGAAATGAAAGAAAAACATCCACCAAGCTTTTCAGTTTTGGCTAGATTATTGCTTAGAGAGGGCATGAACTCTGTTTCACACTTCATAAAGCAAGATGCTTCTTGGCAAAAAGATACCTGTAGGCTTACGTGAGTGGAAGCTGATTTGTTGTTATACTTTCATCTTATAAAAATCACGAAAATGGAATGTATAATATCAGCTCCGGCAACCCATACATTCTGAACTGATATAACAGCTTAATCTTGTAATAAAATAAACAGAGGTATCTACTGACTGAATGAATCATCACTCACTAGTCCTTGGAGGGACGTTTTCACATTCCTGGTCAGAGGTGGCAGCGCCTTCCCTTCTCACACCTTTCAGCAAGTACTGGCTTTCCTCCGGGAGATCCCAAGGTCCAGCCTGCTCTCCCATGGCCAGTCACAGGCCCCAATTCACAGAGGCAGCCCTAAGTTTTATTAGCACAGGGAAATGAAATCGAGCTCCCTCAAGGACCATGTCTGGGTCTGGTTGCAATTCAAGCAAGGCTGATGACACCAGGCAGCTGAGACCTCCAGCTCCTACTTTTTGGCAGGCCCACGGCCAGGGCAGTGTTGTGTCAGGTGCTAAGTGTGGTAGTCCATAAGGGACTCCTAAATTAACAAAGAACCCTCGTGTTAAATAAATATACATAGAGTGCAATGCATCGTCTCTTCTAGTCAGATAGTTCGAGTCCTAGACTTTTGGAAATACCCAGATGAACCTTAACCCAACCCTACTGGTCTTGCTTGCTGGAGGAAACAGTTTGGCTTTTTTTAAAATCCGCTGACAATGATGAAACCTTAAGGCAATACAAGCCTTAATTTCTCACAGTGCAAAGTACAAGTAAAGGGGACTTTGCACCACAAGGTCATTTGTCGGACTTTGGATGGATGTGAACAAATAGCTCAACTTAGCTGGTTTCTCTCCCTCCGCCCCCAGCTCTGGGAAAAGCTCTTTGCTGCCTGTCACCTCGAATATTAATAACTTTATCCAAGAAAATTAAATAAAGTGCTGGCTTTGTTCTTCCTCCCACCCACCCCCCACTCCCC
>VXBH01009534.1:204647-265346 GCA_013400035.1 Rynchops niger
TAGTATTATTATATAAGCACAATAAAGCATAATAAATAATAAATCCGGGCACAAAATTTGAAAATAGAGTAGCAAAGTTTTGCCGCTTACCTAAAACATGCTGGAAAAACTTGGAATTGTCAAAATTTCTCTCTTTAGAGAAAGAAACAGTTCCACGTTCCACCTCTAACCTGTAAGCTGCATTTGCCATCAACAGACAAAAGTATTTTCTGGTAATTANTGTTGTGGTGTCTTTGTTGTGAAGCAGCTGTAGATATCTCCACTGGTAACTCTCCATCTCTGCTCCTGCTTCTCTGCTGAGCCATCAGCTGCAAAAGATTTCCATTTACTAGTAATCTCTTCCGATCCTGCTGTAGGAAAACAGGTAACATTCATGATAAATTAAGCAGCCTCCACTGTGCCCATTTGCTGCGATATTTATTTTTTTTCTTTTTGCCTTTGATACTCTGAGGACAGAAAGTAGATGTTTTAACTTTTGAGGAGAAAGTGGCAAAAGGCAGTCTGCTCTTTTCAGCATGAGTTAAGTGCAAGCTTTCCCAGTTTCTGAACAAAAAGCTTCTGCCTCTGAAATGAAAGCTGATGATACGTCTGCCCTCAGGCATATGTTTTCAAAGGCGAGATGAGTAAATAGGGGGTTGTTTCTATTGCAAGGTTATGTAGTAGCACTTATTCATTAAAAAAAATGTTCCTTTTCTTTTCCTAGAGAAGATGATGTGTGTTGCATGCTTTATTAATAGCGCTCTGAATCTAATGGATAGGAAAGAACTGTAAATGACATGCAAAGCCAAAACGAGAAAGGTTTTTGCTTTGGGTGAGGAGGCAGATGGTTGGTTTAGTTTCCTTTAGTCAGTACATGTAAATCTCAGCTGAGCTCATGAATCTCTCTTATCAAGGTACTATGGGTGCAGAATTTAAAAGCTTATTTTTGGTTTAAAGTGGCCTTAGGTGTTCTTTCCTGCACCATCCTTGTTGTACAAACTCGTGAGTATTTTCTTTTGTTGCCTGTTACATCGAGAAACGGATAGAGCCTTCCTCTTACCTGATTCGGAACTGAAGGGAAAAAAAACTACATGAAAACCCAACAAAGTCATTTCAAGTTTTCTTTTGGCTTCTGTACAAGAAACTGAGAACTTGATGATGATTTTCTCAAAACAGCAGGGTAAACTGGATTCCATAGCAAATTTTCCTTTTAAAATAACTTGGGTCGATTGCCTGTGCAACTTGGGTAATAGTTAATGAGAAAAAATCACAACAGTTTGGCAGTTCTCACAATTTGATCTTGGATGAAGGTCTCCATAAGCAATAGAGGCTGAGCAGGGCAGGCTTGAACAAAATTGCTGCTCAAGACATCAACTATCTTCTGTTACAATATATGATTTTAGCTTTGCACTCTGAAAAACACTTTATAAGACTGGCCTGAGTTTGGAGTCACAATGAAAGCTGAAATTTCTTAATATGTCTGAAAAAAATCAAGCCATCTTTCTGGAGATACAGAAGGAGGAACTGCAGGCTTAACTGTCATTGTCCACGTCTGGGTATTGCGGCTGACAAATGCAGAATGAAGAAGGTGTGGCTAAGGCACTGATTGCACAGTACAACACGTCATGGCTCAGTGTAACATGTCCTTTGCATTGTACAAGCACATGTTTCAAAAACAAGCATATGGTGCGCTCAAACTCAAGAGGAGTGGAGTTACTCATATCTAAAGCAATACGGCATCTTCCCTTTCAGGGATCCAGCATGCCACAGTACAAGCTGACATACTTCAATCTGCGAGGACGAGCAGAAATCAGCCGCTACCTGTTTGCCTATTCGGGCAAGAAGTATGAAGACCACAGGATAGAAGTAGCAGACTGGCCCAAAATCAAACCCAGTAAGTAGCACGGGATCTTATATCCAAAGCTCTGCTAGAAATCCCATTGAATAGCAAAGCAATTGAAGAGGTACCTATATGATCAGAAATAGATTTAATTCCTGTCTTTGATTAAGCCTAGGGGAATTTTATTGTCTAGACAGCCAAAATGCCAACCCTGATGCTCTCACAGCAGTCCAGATCCAAATCTTCAGATGATCTAAAATGACTTAACAGCTGTGATCCAGCTGGGCTTTTGCTCCTCATCAATTCGGTTCAGCTTTTGCCTGCCTAAAGCTGACTGAATGCGTGCTCATCTTCCCAGCTTCTTTGGAGAATTTGGTCTCCAAGACACCACCATAGCCTCCACCCTGGTTTTAGAAAGGCAAATTGGAAATAAGCGTCAAGAAATCACTCCTGTGCAACCAGAAAGGTCTTCAGGGACAGAAAGCGATGACAGAAAAGAAATCAGTTGATTCAGTAAGGAGAAAACAAAAGGATTGAAAGAGACGCTAGAAAATCGTTGTTCCTAAGAACAGCACAGCCCTACCAGCCCTTCTGAGAGTACTCTGCGGGCTACAATACTCTATTTCATGTTTTTTAAAGTAACCTCTTTTGAGCTACTAAAGCTATTTACCTCTGTTCATTAAATTAATGTTAGTTCAAATGAAACAGAGCTTGAGTTTGGACTATGGGTGTGAAATAAGAGATATCTGTGGCTTCATTTCATGGATTTAGGCTGCTACCCAGGCTACAACAGTTTACATCCAGAATGAAGAATAATGCCTTTAATTTGGTGATTTCCATTAATTAAGCAATGTTTCTTGGTAGGCTGTCACACCATTTAATAAGGCCAGTCAGCAGGCTACCAAATTCTTGTGGGTGGAAGTTAAATTTGGTCTTTCCCATAATGTTTGCAGTGACTTGAACGACAAATACTGAAGCATCACTGCTCTCCAAGTGGCAGCTGAAGCCACTTTTGGTGCTCAAATCTAGGAAACACTGGCTAACAACCCACAGAGACAAGTCTAAACGAAGCAGTGGAAATGGGATATTTTCAGTTAAGGATGACTGACTTCAGAAACTTTTTCTTTGCAAGAGCTTAAGCCTGTTGACCACGCGGTATAGCTTATTTCTCTCCCACTGCAATTCTCAGGGAAGCAAGGTAGAAACTAAACGTGAGATTGAGATTTCAGATGAACTGAGGAAAGCTCTGCGTAGGCCTCTTTTTTTTTTTTTTTTTTGACTTAACTATGCACTTATTCACACGTACACACAGCCACATATGTCCTGAAACAAAGTACAGAGAATACTAGAAAAGTATAATCCTATGTAGAGTTTCGCATGATGATTTTTAAGTAAGACAAATTAAAAAGACAAAGGCTAAGTAGTGACTTAGGGGCTACAGAGGCATTTATATCCTGGGACAAGATGTTCTAACAGGAGATCTATCAGACAAGGTAAGGGCGTTGCACCTCTCTTTGAGTATTTATGATGTCCCCAGTGACCAAGCCAGGGTAAGGAACAATGCAGAAAAATCCTTCCTGTGCTTTTCTTCAGTGCTCACATCATGAACTTCCCAGTGAAGCTTTATGCGTACGGTACTTGTTCATTACAGTGCGTGCTCAGCTGCAATACCATTACCACCGAAACACTGGGAACAGACACCCTAGAAATCCTAAGCCATACATTTTGTAGCTGTATCTGCTGTATTAACAGATGTTGGACAAGCAATTTAACCTTTGCATGTCTTTCTGTGATGTGAAAAGTTTGTTATCAGGATTACCAAGAGTTAATTAAGATTTTTCCTTTTCTCTGCATAATGGCCTTTCACAGCAGCCTCTACTATGACTGATCCCTAGATGAAATTCCAAAGCAGATAAGAAGTTTAGTGAAACGTGGGAGCTGCTGCTCTCAGATTTGTGAAATCATCTGTGCAAAATTCATGCTGGCCTAAGAGTTTGTTGGATTTCAGGTTTCTGTAGACACCCAGACAGTCAGTCGGTGGATGAGAACTGGAATGTATTGTGTTAATTGACCAGGAAAACGCACACCTACAAATAGTTGGATATGTGTCTGAAAGTGCTATTACATCTCATACCAGGGTGTTAAACTTCTGCTTCTGGAAGGTTCCCTGAATCCTACCTAGCTCGAGAACCTATGTAATGGTGGCAGTTGCCACCTGTGGCATCCGGATTGCAGACAATATGCCAGTTAAGAGGTTCGTCAACTAAAACAAGAGTAAAGGTATCTCGTCTGTGTGCACAACAATGTAATGCTGCTAAGGAAGTTGCCTGGAGATCAGCTAACTGGTGACTACCTCCTCCTCCTTTGTGAAGCAATTACTCATGGTATTTACAGACAAAGTAATCTCCCGCAGGCAAATCATTCAGCGAAACTCTGAATAAAAGGTAGCAACAGGGCTTTGCAGTAAATATTCTTACACTGTACCACAAGACCAAGAGCCAATCTGCCCTAAGGTGCCTAAACACTGACTTTGCAGGCCATGACTAAACCCAAGAAATGGTTGCCTTCTAGCTAGGCACTAGGTCGCATAGGCATTATGTGTCTGAACACTACAACAACCTTGCATACAGCAGAGATGCACCATTCGCCATAAGGAAAACAAACCACTTGCATTCTCTGTTATCCTGATTTTTCACAATGTGCCTCAGCTCCCCCCATGGAGGCAGGGACTGACGAGGAAAAAGCACCTGTCCTCAGGAAAGCAGGTAACTGGATCCTCACCAAAAAAAGTTCAATTACTGCTGCGTTCAACAGTAAATATGAAATGAGGGGATACATCCAACCCATTGCACATACAAAGGCATAGTGCGCTCTGCTGAGAGATCTTCTACCCCATTGTTATTTATATTCTGTATTCAGATCTTTCTTATGAAGCTCGGGATTTGTTTTTTTCCATTTTGCCTGGACTGGGTCTACTTCAGAAAGACAAGAAATAAAATAGCAGATTCCAGTCAGTCTCTTCCCAGTGAAAACCAAAGGGTGGTTAAGTGTTTAGCAATGATAAGGGGAATTACAGTTGCATTTGATGTAACAGCAGCTAATGTAATAGCAATTTGGTAAACTGCTTATTTTGCAACCCTCAAAAATAATTAAAATTTTGGTCCAATTAATTGAACTAATTACATAATTATATATTGAAGTGAGATTAAGAAATACCAGACAAATTACTATGCACATTTGCATACAACATGTTTGCATTTACCCACTTGCCCATGAAAGATCCAAAGCCAGTTTTGACTGCAGAGTCTGCAAGTAAAACATAATGTCTCCTTTTTTAAAAACTTCAAGTACAATAAAGTAAGATAAAGAAAAAATACTTAGGGAAGAAGTTTGGACAAGGAGAACGCTTCATGTTTCTTGAGTTAATAAGGGAACATACCAAAGAATTCAAGTTTGTCTAAGTGCACGAGGAGTCAGGTTTCTGCACAGAGGATAGGTTTACTTCATCAATTTTCACAGAATTATAGGAAGGTTTTACAACAAATACCAACTTCCCAGCCAAATCATCATACCATATAAACCAGAAAGTACTGTCATTATTCTGAAAAGACTTATTTCTCAGTTTTCCTGTAAAATTGATGAGAAAATTGAAAATGCGTGCATTAATACTAATGTGCAGAAAGGCCACTTAGAAAGCAGAGTTGCAGCTGCTGCAAGTTTAATTTTGACCTAGACTGAAGAGTACCATGGTTTTTGTTGTTTGTTTTGGCATTTTTCACATGGCTCCCCCCAAGCAAGCTGTTGTCTTAATGGTCCAGGCAAATAAGTAACTCCTTACTCCTAGGAATACTGTCTCACTTGATTTTGTTTACACCTAAATGGTGCTGTTTTTTTTTTTATGGGAGAGGGGCATATTATAACATAAAAAAATATGTCATTTGCCTTATACATTCTAAAATGAAAATTTCTGTATCTCAACATTTTTTTTCCTTCTATAACCAATTGGATCATCTTTGCTAAATTTTCCAGTTGCTGATTTCAGGCAAGGATTGTAGTTTTAATATAATCATAGAATCATAGAATCGCTGAGGCTGGAAGGGACCTTTAAGATCATCAAGTGCAACCATTAACCTACCCTGACAAAAGCCACATCTAAACCATGTCCCTAAGTACCCCATCTACCCTCTTTTTAAACACCTCCAGGGATGGTGAATCCACCACCTCCCTGGGCAGCCTATTCCAATGTTTAATAACCCTTTCAGTGAAAAAATGTTTCCTAATATCCAATCTAAACCTCCCCTGACATAACTTGAACCCATTTCCTCTCGTCCTATCACCTGTCACCAAGGAGAAGAGGTCAGCACCCATCTCTCTACAACCTCCTTTCAGGCAGTTGTAGAGGGTGATGAGGTCTCCCCTCAGCCTCCTCTTCTCCAGGCTAAACAGCCCCAGCTCCCTCTGTCGTTCCTCAGAAGGTTTGTCCTCCAGACCCCTCACCAGCTTTGTAGCCCTCCTCTGGGCACGCTCCAACACCTCAATGTCCTTCCTGTAGTGAGGGGCCCAAAACTGAACGCAGTACTCGAGTTCTTAAACAAGCTTAAGCAAGCTAGTGTGTAAGTATTAGCGATGACTAGCTTTAGCACAGAATTTTAAAAACCAGCCAAGTATCAAGTAGTAGCTTTACATGACATTTACTCGTCATATAATCAATAATTGTTTAAATAAGTAAACTAACTCACATTTTATGGTTCCTTTTGAATGGACTTTGACTTGACCATGCCACCATTTGAACCATAGTCAATTCGAGATCTACGCACTAGTACATAATAGACTCATGCAAGGATAATGTATTACCACATAATAGGCTCCTCACAAAAAGAGTCACTGCACTGATATAAGTCATGATATCACAGGAAACCCACTGTAACGGTACACAGAGCTACCACCCACCTGAGATCTCAGGCCAGCACACAGGAACAGCTTTTGTTCTGCAGCTCATTCAGGGAATTGGAAGCAATGGCAATTACGCAGACTTTACAGTGGGTTTAAGAGGGGTGGAATGTGCCTGTAAGGTCCTCAGTAAACTTGACAGACTAATTATTGCACTGAAAATACTTACAGTGTAATAAATAAATCTTGAGAGCTACGCGACAGCAGACAACTGTTCCTCAAGGGAGCACTCGGCCTGTTTCCTGAGTGACTTGCTGCTACGTAGTTCTAGCCAAGATGTGTAAATAGCTATCTTTGGGTAAAAAGCAGCATTTAGCAATCACTTCCAAGGAGAATCTGAGTTGTAATAGCTACAGCACTAAATCTGGGCTGAGGTTAGATCAGAGCACCACCCTGGTCATCCCTCTGTAGGATACCAATTCTGGACGCCTCCAGCTCCAGGCCAGCCACTGCCCAGGGGTCTTGCTCCTCTGCCAGCCTTACAAAAAGTAAATCTTTAATACAGTTCTTAGTGGAAGATGCAAAGTGTCTCATATATTTGTTTCTCATGATCCAATTTAAATATTAATGGAAAGGAAAAGCAAAACAAAGAAGAATTTATTTTGACAGAGATATTGTAGTAAGAAGCATGGCTGTGACGTTTATTTTCCCCCATCTTTGACCAATCCAGCTGCCTTACGTGACATCAATCTAAGCTGCTTGATTGCAAAACTGTTGATGATTCAGGTTTTGAGGAACACGCAAATACTTAAACACAGGCTGCTTACCATCAAGGCTATGGATGATTTCAATACGGTCAGGAGGAAATGTGGGGAGGAGCAGGTCAGCTTGGGGGAACTACGGGAACCTGAACTCACATCTGGGAGCAAAGCTGAGGCGAGTCAGGATAAGGGTGGGGGGAAAGAAGAGAGATGATGATGAGGAGAAGAACGAAGAAGAAAAGATGAGCATAAAAGGAAGAAAGAGCTAAGGGAAGGAGGAAATTAAAAACCGTATCTGCATAGGGTCTCCTCACTGCCTGGGGAAGAACAGTGGTGAGAAGCATAGCACAGCCGTAACCTCTGGTTTCTCCACAGCAGCAACCAACCATCCTAGCTGCCAGGCTTGGACAAAACGGTGTTCAGCTCCGTGCCGTGTCTCCCCTCCCTGTCCTTGACAGAAAAACAGGCCCACATGAGCACCATCCACTGGGTCATGCCCAGGAGGATGAACGAGGAGCTCATGGTCAAAGGGAGGGCCTGAACCCTAGTGAGAGCCTATAGGCATGCCAGGATGGGAATAGTTATCACAGCCCTTAGGGATTTCATGGGATGGAGACAATTTAAACAGATGTCCTTGCTTTTAACACACATCAGGCCTCATCTCCCCTGCTTAGTATCCAGCAGAGACTATATAAACATCACAGTTCCAGTCACAAAAGCCAACCAAAATTAAAGTATGTATAAAAATGAATTCATCCAACTCCTAAACACTGCACGGATACTTCAGTGAGTCCTTCCTAAAATGAGAAGAGACTACAGACCAGTCTGATGGCTTACACTCACCCTCTGTCAAGGTTTTCTTCATGGGGAGTGTAAAGTCTGTGCAGATTTCTTTCCAGCACGCAGTGCTAAAAGCAATGACTAACCAAGATAATAGTAATAATAAAAATTTGCTGATGAAACTTCAATTTAAAGATGACTACACGTTTAGATATATAAACCAGCATACTTTTAAAAAAACCTGTCCCTCTTTTCGGCAAGTTTTCAATCTAAATCTGAAAGTCAACACAAGTGTTCATAGCACCTTCTACTTCAGATGAGCAACAAAGCAAGCAGAAATTAAAAGGGAAAGGTCACCTATTTTGTGCATGCCTAGGAAATGATGCTCTTAGCACGATGACGGCAACAGATTTTTCTAGCTTTCTTCTTAAAATGTATTTGCTCAAGTGTGAGTCAAAAACTTTGCAAGACAACATTGTTTTGAAAAACATGGAAAGGACATCCATATGGATACACAAGGGCATAAACTGACGCAAGCATGAAGCAGCCCCCTAACCGATCCAAGGTTAAAGAAAAACTTAGCAAAGTGACACACGCATCCTTCCAGTCTGCACTACTTTGGCTTAACTGTTCAGTCACGACTGCTCTCCAATGCATGTTCTTTCATGAATGGCACCCACAACCCTCGTTCTACCCAAGTGAAATCCCTCTCACACTCCAGCTTCATGTGCCACCTCTTTCACTTGTTCATCTAATGTAGGAACCTGGCAGGAACCCACCTAGTTGCTTTGTTCATCTAGAGTCACATGAACCACGCCTTTCACCAAAAACGTGTAAAACTTAGCAGTTTTAATACGATGCTTATACACGGCACATTTGGACATCCCCAGATGTTCCTTGAATGTGTGCTGGCAATGAGCAGAGTTCAGACCATATCCATGAATTCAAGGGTAACTGCTTAAATTCGTGTATAGACAGATGGTTTTCTGCTGTGGTTTGGAGCCCCCGAGTAGATGGCCTGGCTGTGGTTATTGCTGCGCTTCAGAAAAATGGGCTATGGGCAAGGTGTCCAGAGGCCACATCAAGGTCATTTATGAAACCCTGACCTTGCCTCCAAGCAATCAGCCTGTGCCCATCCAGTGTGAAAGCTCTTCACATCCTTCCACAGGATGAACTGCGTGACGCAAATCCACCACCCCACTGTTCCCCTTGGAAAAGGTAGTTTTCACAGGGAGTACATTCCTGCCCACAACAGCCAAACATATATATACAATCAATCTCCTGGTTTTGCTATGAATTTGTCAATATAGGAAATTGTTCTTTTAAGTTACAGGAGCAAAACTTTGATCTCATTACATGAATTTTGGATAAAATGATTCAAAGGCAAATATTTTATTTTCTCAACTTTTCCAGACTGAAAATGCAACTTTGTAAGCCATTATACCTTCTCTTCCAATACGGAGGAGATGATGTACTGTAAATATTTTCTGCCCCTTGACTGTTTTTTGCTATTTTCTTCAGCTGTAAAGCAGCCTGGATTTCTGCCATACTTTTTGGTGTGCAAGAATATCATCCCTGCACCCAAGAAGAAACGACAGATTTTTACAATGACCTGGACAGCACAAGTGTGCTTTCAATCAGACTTCTCAGAATTGCACTAATTTACAGCTTATTAACTCAATACTTGACAAAAGTCAGTGTATAATCATACACATACAATCTATCAGCATGAAAAAAAGTAATCTATATTTATATTCAAATCACATTTTTTTTCTTTCTTTACAAGAAAAAAATCAAATGGCATTTTGAAAGCTCGAGAAAGGAAGGAACATCTCCCATTTACCATCTGTTATGCTTTAAATAGTCCTTTGTTTAGCAAGAACAGCAATAGATATGCTGCCTTTTAGCAAAAAAAAACCAACCCAAGCCTCATTATAAATCAAAGCATAATTTCTTTTGGACTTTTAAGGCTTATGGGACAATGAGCAATAAAGTCTGTTCTAATTTATTAATTGTATGCTTGCATTATGAATCATGCAAGTGTATGAATATTTCTATTGCCCACAAACCAGAGTTGTATTTGTATGTGTTTAAACGTAAACTCAGTTTCTTTTCCAAGAAAGAATAACCAAATCTTAATAAAACTAGCTCAGCCCTAAGGAGGAAGCACTTTATAGGCATTACTCCTGTTTTCAAGGAATGAATAGCAATTCCTTTGAATTTTTTTGACTGCTAGGAAGAAAAAAAATTAATCCAGAAATGGCCAGATTCCCAAGAAACAGAACACGAGAGATTACCACCATGCTGCCAAACATCTGCCTTTCACACCTTAATCCATGTTCCTCAAACATCAGAAAGATGCCTCCCCTCCTTTAGCTGTAATCAAGGGTTTCTTAAAAAAATTAATATATCTATACAAACAAATCATCTTTCATTTTTCTTGTAGTGACCAAAGTGAAACGTCAGTCAAAGCTGTGGCTTTTAGACTTGCCTCTCACATGTAAACACAGCAGAAAATGGTCTGCCCAGTTTCTAGATGAAGCAACTGTAGTTTCCCAACCTGAGCAGCAATCATCATCGTGTTTTGACAGTTATTGCTACAGAGGCTGGTTAGTCACGTTGCCCTGGCCAGAACTGCATCAGCCCTGTGGGACTCTGATGGGGGCCTCCGAAGACGGATGGTTAACTCCTTCAGGGGCAGCGGTTATTGCTCCTGAGCTGGCTGTACTTTTACTGTTACCTGTCATCAGGCGTTGGGGTACAGCCTCGTGTGCTTGGCGGGGATCAGAACAGGGCTGTAAGGCTGCGCGCACCGGCCCGGCCAGCAGTCGCACACACTCTCATCCCCTCTGCTCACGCTTGCTCCAAAGATGCGCTGGTATCCTGCCTAAGCAAATGTTCTTTCACAGCTCTGTGGCTTTGGAGGCAGTGAAGCCCAGGGTACTCCGCACCGTTAATCCCACAGCGCAGAACCAAGGCTCTTCTCAATTTCACAACCGGAGAGCTTTTCCGTTTAGCATTCAGGGATGCGTCTTTTCCTCTCTGGATTCTCAATGAAGCAATACGTGGAGTTGCCAAGAACTTACTGCTCTCTGGATAACAAACATATGGAGCCTTCTGTACAACAAATCTATTATTGTTTCAATAACAACTAGCAGTGCATGCGTTCTCCCTGGGGTACCGCAGTTAATGCTCTTTGAGCTCCTTTGCTTCTGCTAGTCATCAGCATCAAAATTTATACTGGCCTCCCAGTGTGCTAAACGGTGGGGGATTGGGGGGGCAGGGAAGGAGTATCATTAGTACTGTCTTCAGATGCAGGAAAAAAAAAAATACACAGAGGAGTCCTGGATGTCTTCTGCAGCTGCCAAATTCATTTTGCAGATACAGATTTGACATCTAAAATCTTGTACCTAATGCGATTCGCATACTGCATGCTAAACCACAGAGCCACGTGGCAGTGTTCATCAACTACTGTATCACTGAAGAAGTTATCTTCATAAACAGGTCACAAATGCATCAAATTTCAGTATTGCTCGCTTTTCATTAAGAACTAGAAAACATTACAGAATAGAAGTGGTATTCTAGGAGTCCCATAAAGACAGTTCTCATGGCTCCGAAAGCACCTTGCACGTTTCCAATAGCCAGCACTCTCACTTTTCCACTACTGCCTTTTACATCACAAGACAGTCTTAAGATGGGCATGTATCTTATGTATGTAAAGTGTAATCCACATGAAAATCAGGTAAAAAGCCTTTGGCTATGATCAGCACTTGCGACCATGTATTTGGAGTTTATGAAATAGCGTCCTTTGAAACACAGATATTTAAAGTTCCTCCAGTGAACAGAGCCGTATTCCCACAAGTGGATTCCCACCACCCTAAACACAAGTTTTTCCCAGCATAAGCTTTGCTCGGAGGTTCCAGCCCCACTTGATATCATGCCAGCAGCTGCTCCGAAATGTAGCAAAACAGCAGCACAAGTTTTCACACACATTATACTACTAAATTCATGACTGAAAAATAAGTTTAATTTCTTACCTCAAACTTTCTTACAGATAGCCATGACACCTACTTAGTTCATCTTCCCCTATACTTAAAGTCTGGAACCATCTTTCCTGTGACAGACTGAATTGTTATTTGAATACAAGCCAAGTCAAGTATATTTGAGTAACTTCTTCGCACTTGCAGTTCAGCATGAAAGTTGTATTTGACTCTTGGTGATGACTGTCAAGGGAAAGGTCACAATACAAGTTCTGAATTTGAAACAAGTGTAAGTGAAAAAGCACCTGTGTCGTCTTTAGCCCATCTCTTATTTCATACCCCAGCTGGATCCCGCATTACAAAAATCTTTGGTAGCACTTTGCCTAACCTTGGCCGTCCCTCTCCCGTGGAGGAGAAAGCAGAAAAGAAAAGGGTTAAAAAAAAAAAAAAAAAAAAGATTCTATTGAAAAGTTTCCCTGCGTAAAGAATTCATGACATGTAGGAGTACATTCAGCCTTTAGAGCGCAAGGCTAGAAAACAGGAAATGCAACACCTGGTTTCTACGCTACAGTTGCCTTATTGTGGTACGATCTGGTTATATCCTTAATTATTATATTTTTTTCAATCCATTATTTTCCCTACAGAAATACTGTGAAACTGTTAAGTGCTGTAACAATGCATACCCTCTGAGCAGTAATAGCACAACTATTACAGACTCCTACAGTTAAGGGCTGTGATTTAACTTTTTCATTGTTTTTTCCTTTTTGTTTTTTCCCCTCCTCCAAGCCATCCCGTTCCACAAGATCCCCATTCTGGAAGTAGACGGAGTTATCATTCACCAGAGCCTGGCAATAGCAAGATACCTCGCCAGAGAATCAGGTAACACATATTTGACTATTTTCTTGCTGTGTTCTACACCCACCTTTAATGCTCAGGAAAAATACATCCAATCGCAGCAAAGGAAGGAAGGAAAAAGAAGGAAACCAACAGCTTGGCGAGCCCAACCAAGCAGAAGCCAACACCAGCGTGGTAATACTGGTACTAGGGTTTTTCAGAGGCACAAACAGCTAATAGTTATCAGCCTCTCCTTGCGTCTGTAGTTTGTCTGCCAGTGACAAGTGCCGACCACAGAACCGCAGCATACCACATAGGATGCTATTAGAGGTGCCACTCAAAGAGTGATGGTTTAAAAAGCA
Organism: Rynchops niger; assembly: GCA_013400035.1. Lineage (NCBI taxonomy): Eukaryota > Metazoa > Chordata > Aves > Charadriiformes > Laridae > Rynchops > Rynchops niger. Next base: position 218,074 of record VXBH01009534.1, read on the forward strand.
TCGAGGAGTGCTGTATGGTGGCATGCCCGTGTTCAGCAGCCTTTTCTTACCATAATTTGTTGCCGATTTTGCTCTCTGGGTTGGGGCTGCTGTGTCAATCCTGACGAGATCTCAGGCTACATCCCCTGCAGTTCCAAGATCAGGAAGAAGCAACAGAGCAAGGCCCATCTGCTAGGAAGTTACATGACAGGATTTAGAGTCATTCAAACGTCATGTAGAAAGTAAAATACCAGACCCAAGAAAGGTCAAAAGTAACAAACTGTAGTGTGAAATGCTACGATGTTCAGAGCTGAAGTGGTTGAGCTTCATATTTACACTCTAAGTGTGTACACCTAAAAGAATCCCCCCTTCTGTCTGATTGCCTTTCCCTTCTGCATACAATACCTGGGGTTTGGGCTGATTCTCCAGCCAATAACCTTTATATTCACCTGCCACTGCACGGCAAAAAGCATGTACCTGTGGCTTCCCTAAGGCTCTCGGGGCAGTTTTCCTGGGAGCTAAACTTCGAGCTGTCAGGTTAACCAGAGAGATGACCAGGAGAAGCAGGTTTTGGAAGCATTAGAGATTATCACAGTCAGCAGGCAGAGCGCTCTGAAGAAGATTTAGACAACAATTCTGAGCTGGCAGAGAGATTAGATCAGATGGTGACATCACTTGTATCTTTAAATACTTACATGCTGTGGAAGTACTCAACCGGGTAGATAAAGTGATATGAGACTTAGTAATGCAAGTAATCAAAGAGAGGAGTCAGGGTTTGCTTTAGGTCAGCAAGCTGTCATTCAAAGCCATTGGCAAAACCGGTCTTGTTGTGTTTGTGGTGTGCTGAACATCAGCAAATTAAAGAGGGGGGCTGGGAAGCGAGTACTACTCCACATTTTTTTTTTTTTTTCTTTTTAAACATTCTGAGCAAAGAGATGTAACCTGCCTTTCAAAACATCTCACATTTTCCAATTGAGGAAACAGGCAGAAGTGCAGAGTGTTATTCTTCAAAGGCAGTAGCACACTATATTTTCATGCACGTCTGCAATATTACGTTCCTGGCCATTTCCTCCATCCTTGATAAAATCTACTACTTGCAAGAGAAGAGAATGACGAGCATCCACCTGGTAATGAGGAACGATGAGAAAGCCTGCCTTCCACCCACACTGTCTCCCTCCCTGTCTCCTGTCGGGAGACAGGGATGGAGCTGTGCTCCTTTTATGGCCTGAAGTTATGACTTAGGCATTCCCTCAACAACTTGTCCATTGTCTCGCAACAGCCACAAAGGCTAGGGTTCTGGAGCAAACTCAGACCATGCAGCTCTCCTTTTGGTGTTAAGTCCTACTCTCAGCTACAGCAGCAAAAAAAGCTTGCATGGGATGGGAAAAACAATTATTTTCAAATTCACAGTGAAAACCTGTTACTTCTACTGTTAAGTCTGCATGTGTTTCACGAAGCCTTCAAAATTAAGGAATGGCATTTTTAGGTGACTGTCACTAACAACTCTTTACCGAAGGCTCACAGAACTTGACGCCCAAAAGTAGAGGCCCATCCCTTGCCTTAAAAAGCACAAAGTTTCAGCAAGGGAGGTGACTTGGCAGATGACAGGCAATATGGCTTATAGGAACCATGGAGCTTCCAGGTGAGGCTTGAAGGACCAAGAGAGGAAGAAAAGGGTGACCTGAACCTGCACAGAGGTGAAAGCATGAATGCAGGTCTGTGGAGCAAGAGTGAGGGAAAGAAACAGTAGCATTGAGAAGACTGGCGGCAAGCCAAAGGACAACAGGTGAGGAAAGCAGATTCACAAACTAGACAAAGTTCGACTAAGGTGCCTCATTACCATAAAGTAATCAAATGAAAGCAGGACATCACAAGAAGGTTCAAAATGGGGCTGAACAGGCACAATAGAGGGAAAGAGAAGCAGACTCGCAGAGCACTTTTGGAGGTTGTGTTGAGAGGTGGAAAGACCATGAGACGGACAAGGACATTGAAAGCTAAGATAGCTAGGGAAAGATTAACAGAAAGGAATTAGACCTGACCCTCACTGAATGTCCCGGGATGGTGGAAAGCAGAGAGAAGGATAAGGAAGCAGTAGTTAGGCCATGGGCTCAGGTGATGGAAAGAACAACTCACTACCTCAGATGGCTATATGAGGCTGGATGGGGGAAAAAACCAAAGGTAGATGAGATTGCATCTGGATGCAAGGAGTCGAAGGCATGTTGTTAGCATCAAAAACTCATGTATGTTTATAGAAATGTTCACAAAGAACAGAGTTTACCTTTGGGGTATCAAAAATTCCTTCCAATGCTGTCTCTAACCTCCCTTCATATGCTTGCTTCCCACAGGTCTGGCAGGTCAGACACCCGTGGAACAAGCGCTAGCTGATGCCATTGTGGACACCATAGATGATTTCATGACCCTGTTTCCTTGGGCAGAGAAAAACCAGGACGTGAGAGTAAGACAATCACTAATTTAAACAAAGATAGCACGTAAGCCATGACTCTGTACCTCAGCATCTCCTCTGGAGAAACTGCCATGTGCCAACCCCTGGGTCCATCACCTCACCACAGCAAAGCTGAGCTGGAGGAGCTCTGCGCTTCTTCCAAGCTAACTCAGACAAGGCCACCTGCTCCCTCCCACCTCCTCCTTCACCAGATTTTTTTTTCACCCTTGATGGAAGCAATGATGAGGCCATCATGAGCCATACCTCACTAGTTAACCTTGAATCAAGGACGGCATATATGCATACATCAAACTGCTCTTCAAGGGGGAAAGACAGGAGAACACTTCCATGGCAGTGGGCACTGTGCAATACCTGTATCTTGTTGCAAACAGAACAAGGGCAAATCTTTCTCTCTTTGCTAACTGAATAGGATTAACAGGTCCATCTTTTGCCCTGCTGCATCTTGATTTCTACTTGGCTTTTCAGAAGTATCAATCTTCAATAACAGCAGCTGCCAGGGACAAATGCTTTTCAATTTCTGGGGCGGTGTATGACAGCAGGCACTGCTCAAGAGTGGAGGTAGCACATCCCTCACTGTCACTGCGGCCATTGGCCGTGCTCTCCAGACCCCTGCGGCCCCACCTTGGTCCTCTGCGGTGCTTCTGCAAATACTAACACCAGGCTAACATGCTGCCACGGCTACTTCAACACACAGTCATGGGCAAGTCCTACAGCATTTAGGTTTTGGGGATTTCTTTTGGGTCATCAGTCCAGTCCCTCTCACCAAAGCCAGAAATGCAAGTGTGCAGATCAGCTGCTGGGGGAAGAGGGTGATGGATGAGTTAACTCCAGTGTTACCATGGCTCCACACAGCTCTGACCCGAGCAGATGACCTGACCTTTGTTAGGAAAGTGATAGTATAACAACAGGTTCCACCATTAACTACCAGTGCAGCCACCTTCCATTTATTCAAAGGTAACGTTTCAGATAGACCAGGATATCTCATTACAGAAACTACAGAGTAAAAAATGTTGACCAAGACCAGTAATAAATAATGAAACAATATGAAAGTGCTCTGAAATCTTGCAGGGGGAAATCTGAAAGTGTATTTGGAGGTCTGAGTACTAAAAATTGTGAATTACTTAATCGCTTAGTGATTTCCTGAAGTTTCCTCATTTGGGGAGGGCAGGTTGACTCATGATTTTTAATCATTTAGGAACAGCCGCACTATTGCTAATGTGTTCGTGCAGAAGCAGCACTGCTGCCATAGTACTGCTGCTCCTTCACAGGGAAACTCCCACGATAACGCCTGCATGCATCCCAGCTCGTACTCAAGCACTTCTCCAAAGTAAGGACCCAGATCGTGTCACCAGTGATTAATTTAAAAGGGAAAAGAGTTCACAGGCAGCCCTTATATGCCTCTACGCACGTATGTACGCAAGGGAGTGTTTTGGGGCCGAGGAAGATCAAGAAACTCACTTTCTGGGAGTCTCAAACATTTTTTTCATTATTAGCTGTTCTCCCTCTCTCCTCCTGGGTCCACTGCCACCACCTTGTGGTAGAAGTGTCGCCTCACGGTTTCACAGGGCCAGATTTAACTCATTTACACACAGCAAAGCGGAGAAGTCAGCAAACCTCCCCAGGCCTGACAAGTGGTTAGAGGAACACACAAACCTCGGAGAAAAATGAAAGGATGCGGGATGCTTTATAGCCAGCAGCAAACAGAAAACCAAGCAAAGGTACAGGGAGCAGAGGTGGAAGCTCCCTCTGTGCCAGGCTCTCCCTTCACCCTACATCCCCCTCCACCGGAGAGCTCCAGGGTTGAGTCTTCAGACAAGTAGGTTGTGCTACTCTAGAGGGTGGATGGATCCTGGTCACTGTCCCCACCAGCTTCATGGGTTGACTGCATACTTCTGTAGTTAGGGAGGTCCTTACCATCATGATCACACAACAGTTTGGGTGGTTTTGGTTGGTTTTTTTTTTTGTTTTTTTTTTCCCCCTTCCCCCTTCCCCCTAATTCCCCCTTCCCCAAGGAGGGCAGGGGACCTTACCTAAAAAAAGGTAAAAAAAGGAAATGTTGCAGCACAGGCTATACACATGAAATTTCTGGACTGCAAACTTCTGGCTGTTGCTTGCTGCCACAAGATTCGGTTACTAAGACAGACAGTAGAAAATGATGTCAAATCTTCAAACACACCTGTAGAAATACTGATTTTTATTTCAGTCTGCATTTTTGGGGGGACCTTTTAGGCTGCTGCCTCTTCTAAGTTTTTTTTTTTTTTCATTAACCTGAATTTAAAAGGTATTGAAATAATTTTACTCCTGTATAGCAGCACCTATTTAACCACGCCTTAGTGTGTTCCTCCAACATTAGGCCACCAAACACATCGGCTGCACAAACTTGTCCCACACGGGCCAGACCAGATGATCACAGCAGTTTGCAATCGCAATAGCTTCCATACAGGTGAGAAGAGAAAAGCAGAAACAGTTTCCCTCTCCAAAGGAAACAGCTAACTCTCCAAAAGCAGCCTTAAAACTTTCTGCTATGGGGAACAGCTAGCAGAGAACCAGCACCACCACACACCACCTCATCCTTCATCCATTAACATACAAATACTAAGGCCCACGTCCTTCAGCACAGACTTCAGCTTTCAAAAACATATTTTAAACACCTCAAATCACATTGCTGCAGAGATATAAAAGGAAAACAACCTGCTAACAGGAAAGATCAAAGATAAACTCATCAACAGTTCAAAACCCAGGTTCCACAACTCACACGAGAAGGGCTGGTAAGGAAAAATAACTGGCCTGCATCTGACTGACAGCAAGACAGACAGAGCTTAAGGGATTCTGGAAATTTGAAAGAATATACACTAGAAAACAAAGCATCCTAAAGCGTCCCCAGAAAAATGGCCGTGAGGTACTGGGAATGTATTTTATAAATAGATTTTCCCAAAACTATGGCAAGGCTCCTGTCTTGCCACGACTGGGTGACTTAACTGCAAGGCTGAGCCACGAATGCTCCCTGGTTTGGGCATCTAACCCACTTTGCGGGTAATTACGTCAGTTTTCCCAAATTCTATAGTGCCCCTTTGCACGTATCCAAATGGCAGTTACCTCTGCATTTCTTTACGTAGCTTAAATAATTGCTGTTTGCTGTATTAATCCTGACTTGGATGTTAACACATTACTTCTTCCTAAGAGAACAGAGTACTCTAAAGTTTGTGTCAGACCAAATGATTTCACTGTCACCTTTTTCAGATCTCAGCTTTCTTTCTCACAAGTAAGAAACCCCCCAAAAATTCATTTTTGCTGACTGTTATGCTTATGCATTGGCGTGCATCTTTTGTGTTTTGTTCTTCCCCCAGAAACAAGCGTTTGATGACATCCTCACCAACAAAGCACCTGAGTTACTGAAAGATTTGGATACTTTCTTGGGGGATAACAAGTGGCTGGTAGGGAAGTCTGTAAGTACAATTTTTGTTTCTCTCATTCCGATCAGGTTGCCAGCAAAATAAAGTCATTGACTATTGTTGAGTTTCTGGATTTCATGCCAGGCCATGAAACAACTTTCCCCACTCTTTTAATTCCTTGTTTTTACCAATACACTGTTGGTTGCTCATTTCTAAAGTGAAAACTGTTTTCCATACCATTAGAAAAATGAGGCAAACCAGGACTAGGATCTGCATTTGCTAAACCAGTTTAGAAGTATGTTGACACACAACATTATAAATGCCTTTGTACTAGTCAAAAGAGAGTTGTGTTGAACTCATCTTATAATCACTGCTCAATTTATAAGACAACATGAAAAAAACTCTAAGAAAATGTAATCCCCCTTTTTACCTAAACAGTTTGGAAACTAATTAAAACACTTTTCTGCAGCACAGTTTTCAGCAGGAAAGATTAATATTATAATGCAAGTAATATTTGTAGCAAGGGCTTTATCTAACCAATTTTTACTCAAGTCAAGCCTTGCATTGCAATTTAATTACTACTTCTGTAATTATAGGCTTTAAAAAAACCCACCACAAAATGGATTAATCCATGTTATACTCCTACAGTTTGCTGGGAATATTAGTAGTCCCAGCATCTGAGATTACCATCTAAAATTTACTGCTTCCTCTCCCATTTCCACTAGGTAACATGGGCTGATTTCTACTGGGATGTGTGCAGTACGACACTTCTGTCCTGTAAACCCGACCTGGCAGACAACTACCCCAGGCTTTTGGCTCTCAGAGACAGAGTGGAAGCGCTTCCAGCTATTGCAGCCTGGATCCAGAAGAGACCGAAGACGATAATGTAGACCAGCTGTTCAGACTGGGAAAAAAAAAAAAAAAAAGCATGTTTAGTTTTCAACATGATAAGTGCCCTAAGTTATTACTTTTACAATCGCTTAAATTAATTTCAGATGGGTATGCTATACCAAATCAAAATCTACCACTTGTATCCATGTATAGGAGAGAATTTAAAAAGCTGATTTAGTAGAGTAGAGCCTGAGGGAGAGATGTGGTTTCAACTACGTTCCCCCCTGCTACTAATAAAGTGCTTGATCAACTCAATTAATGTTCCGTGGGGTCTCAAAGGGAGACGAATAAACCTTCCTGGAGAGACGCAATCTCAGCAATACTTTGTTTATTGTACACTTTCAATCTAGGGGGAAAGCAGGCTAATTAACAGAGAGCATAAATGCGTAGGAAGACTAAGGACACAAAGCAAAAGAGAAAGAAGAGGAAAAAAAAAAACCAAAACCCACAACCATTTAGTCCACAGACTTCAAGCTCCTCAAGCACCCTGCACCAACACCAGTTCCCCACAAGCACACCACCTGCAAAAACATTCAGCAGCTCAGTATCTTACTTCCGCTAAATAGGAGACACAAACTGCGGGGCGGTGGTGGCAGGGGTGGAAACCAGGTTTAGAACAAATGAACAAACAAACAGTTTGTTCTTCTGGCACTGGGGAAAGCAGGTAGGTGAACATCCCATCAACTTGGGTCAGCTGTAGATGCAAGCAGTTTACACAAACTCAAGGGGAGACAAGTGCTTGCAAGAGGACTCCGCTGTCTGGTGTAAGCAGATAAACCACAACAAACCTGGGTAATTCCCTGGGCTGAATTTGACCACTGTTGGGAAAGCATTTCCCTTGCCACTTGCTTTTCCCTCCCACCGTAAGTCTTATTTCATTCAATCATACAAGTGACACCAACCAGCCACTAACAGTTCAGAGATAAACCGGAACTGAAAGCACGGCCCAATCTTTTGCTTATTCCAATACAGTATCTCCAGCTGCTTTGCAATTCTTTGCATGCTTTTTTCTAGCTCTACAGATTTTTTCCTTCTTCAGCTTCCACTCTCCTCTCTTCAGCAACAAGCTACAGATAGGCTGTGTTTCCCCCCACCCCCCGTACATCTTTCCCAACCAGAGACACAGAATCACAGAATGGCTGAGGTTCAAGGGTCTTCTGAAGGTCATCTGGTCCAAATCTGCTGCTCAAACAGGGCCACCTAGACCTAGCTGCCCAGGACTGTGTCCAGACAGTTTTTGAAATATCTTCAAGGATGGTGACTCTACAATCTCTTAAGACCCGCAATTAAAGCGCGTAGAAACAGTTACAATAAACAAAAATACCAGCCAGAAACACATAGGAGCTTCAGAGCACTTAAAGACAGATATTGACCACAGGGGTGGAGGGGTGTGATTGTTTAAGGAGTAACCAACTGCTCAGCCAGACTACATTAACTGATTACATAGTGAAACACCACTCAAACCACCCCATAGGGTGGGCATTTTATTTCATTTCACATCTGAAGCAAACAGGTGAGAATACACAAATACAATGGGATAAGAGTTGGGCTAGGATCATGCTCAGTTGAAACAGATAACCTAATCAACTGCAGCATTTAAATACTTGTGGTTGTCTGTTAAGTCCCACTATTTAGTCCAACAAAACAGGGGGAATTAAAAAAACGCAGAAGACAAACTGATTCTTACCCTTCTCCCTTACACCAGGGCAGTAGAGCTGAATTCTCCACACATTCACCCTATTTCAGCATGCACAGTTGGAAAAAAATGCCCACAGCCATACCAAATGAAAAAAATCCAGATACCCACCTCAAAGATCACCTGACTAATCACCAGCAGTATCCAAAGACAGGCTGAAATAGTGAGCACCCAGGGACTCCAGCTCTTCTTCCCTACTCTTCATATAGAAGTGTTAAACGTCCTTCAAAAGATGCAACAAGCATTTTCTAACTGTTATAACCACGTATAGCAAAGTGGTAACTGACTAGCAACCCCATATTGCAAACCAGAGCGAATTCTAAAAGGCAGTCCTCTGAGAGATTCCGCCTGGTACAGATTTGCTGAGCTCTGCACAGAGCATAAAGCTTCTATGGGCTCTAACAGAGGGCAGGGGCAATAAGGACCTCTGCATACTTTGCCTTCCCCCAGCTTCTAAAAATGCAGCTGTTTGACTCTTAACTACTCTGAGTTTAGAAAACCAAATTTCAGTCTTTTCCTCTGTCCAGGGAAACGGGCATCCTCCTCTCCTACCTCCTCAAATCACGTCCTTGCCAGCAGATTATAAACTTCAGGTGAAAGCACTGGAGGAAGCACATCTCATCATTGATAGCACTGAAGCTCTTCATTCCACTGAGATGAATTCATAGTTCACTGAAACTTGAAGAAGAGAGCAAGACATAAGCTGTGTGGTTAGGGCACCTAATTGGCAGGGAGCCGATCTGGTATCTACACCAAGGACTGACATAAAAATTGCAACCTGGGTGAAAAGTTTCACTTGGCAGGAATTCCGTTTTTATAATCGATATCCTAACACAACTGTGATTAGAGTATAATGAAACATTAGTAATTAATTACAGCCAGATGAAGCCAAGCCATTTCCAAATGGAACACTTCAGATAGTTTGAAAGCTGCCTATTTGATTTATAACATGCAAGTTATCAACGCCCCTGCCCCCAAATAACCACAAAATGAAAACAATTTATTCATCTATGGAATTTTATTGAACAAGTTGATACAAAACCAGTACGGTACATCAAATGAACCAAAACAAGCAGGAACAGACTCGAGCATTGTCAAATAAGGCACATATAAAAAAATCTACACGCGTAATCCAGTGAAACAGACAGTTTATATATATATATATTTGGAGGTAGAAATAATTACAAAAATACTGACAAATCTTAAGCAGTAGCAGATTTGTTAAAACAATTACTACTTAGGTCCCCATTTTGAAAAGTGGTCTGTAAAATGATGTTTATTCAGCAACTGATGTTGGCACATTCGGGCCACTTATATTTTTAAGCATCAAAAGAATGCTATCAGTGTTAAAAATTTTCAATACCATGAGGAATACAATAAAGGAACTACAAAAAGTTATAAATGTTCATAAAACTCATGGTCGTCAGTAACATAAGAGTCCTTGGGGTACAACATCACCTTTCTTCCTTGAATTCCACAACATGTTTACATTTTAGAGACCTAACGAAGCTTTTAATAGTGTGGCTATATCTGCTGGAATGGTTCCTTCTTCTCCTGAAGGAATAAAAACAAGCATTAGTACAGCTCAAAATATTTCACATAAGTAGACAAAAGTCTAGATCCCCAAAACTGTACAAAATCCTCTACTTGTAGGAGTCTGTCACTGATTTGTGGCTCAGACTCAGAAGACGCTTACTGTCAAACTGAACGATAATCAGCACAAATACATCTTACTAGTTTATTAAACATGAAAAAAGACCAAAGGCTTGTCTGCATCAAGAACCTTGGGTTTTTTCAGAATAATACATTGCAGCAACCTTAATTCTCTTTAGTGGACATCGTTATGTACAAGAGACTAACCTGAATCTGCCGCAGTCATATCTTGTTCTAACTTCAATTTCTGCTGGCTGATTTTGAGCATGGATTCTTCAATAGTCCCCTTACTGATTAGCTTTATGACTTTTACTTCTCTGAAAACCACAAAATAGGATAAATCCATTTTTATCGTTTCTTTGGATTAGTACAAACGGAAAGGATGCTATGCCTTTGCTCAGATGGCAGTGGTTTAAAACAAGAAGGAAATGAACAAAAGGGCAATATTAAGAGCTTCTAGGTTTTTTGTCTGGACCAACTGAGCTCTGCACTGCCAGAAAAATTGTTTTCTCCTGCACTGACAGCCACTGTGAAGTCTGGACATTTACAAAATCTCCGTTAATAGAAACAACTCAACTTTCCCCTCATCCCATACTACAGTTGAAATACCAGTTATTAAACATACGCTACTGCTCGTGCTAGCTTATTCTGATGGAGGACCCTAAAATAGCCCATGGTTTCACTCTTTATGATAGGGTGGCACTTCAGAGCTTCGAAGTCTCCTGAAAAGGACAGACAGCTTTGCCAAACAGTCCCAAAGACTTCAGATCTGACTTAAAATAGTTCCTAGTACCAGAAATTTGAGAATTGGAAAAAGGATGAGCATGTAAACAAGGTTTGTTCTGGCAGCAACACATGCTAAGACAATTTCAATTACCTAGCTCCCACAAAACCCAGAAATGGTTTATGCAAATGTCTGCTTAAAATGGAATTTTTAATAATACAAATTGTCCTTCTTTTAGCCTCCTTTGAGAGCTTGCCTCCAAAAAAAGCCAAGCATTATAAAGACTTACCTTGTCTGACCTACTCTATGGCACCGGTCTTCTGCTTGCTTATCATTGTACGGGTTGCAATCAATGTCATGAAGAATAACAACATTTGCTGAGGTCAGATTAATTCCCAAGCCACCAGCTTTGGTTGAGAGGAGGAATACAAATATACCCATATCTGTATTGAACTGATCTATTAGATGTATCCTGCAGAACACAAGAAAACACACATTAGGCCTTAGAGAAAGAAAACGCTACGCTGGCTTCGCAGTTGAATACAGAAATTAGGATGATGATCTTTTGAAAGGGAGGAGAGCGGCATTGCAAAACAGCTCTAAACTACAGAGTTTTTGCAGAAAGAAAACGGGTACCAACAGTCCTCATCAGTGACCAAAGAAACTTGCTATCAATCTGTCAAAGAGGCTTGGAAAAAGATTTTGCATGATCATAGAATATAAAGAGCAAGCTGGAGGACAAAGGAAGACTGAAGTACATGAAACAAAATGGGGGGGTGGGGGGAAGTAATTTAGCTTCATGACTGTCTTCTGTACTAATTGTACACACAAGGGAACTAACAGATTTCAGCTGTAAGTGGGAAGTAATACCACAGCAAGAACAACAGGTTTTTGAAATGAAGGAAAGAGAATCTAAAAAAGTTTAAAAAAGAAATAATGAAATAGGGAACAGCAGAAAACCGGCACAGCTCAAATACAAAAAAAGCATTGCAACATTTTCAGCTGTGAAGGACAGAGTACATGGTTCTAACAGGAACAAAGGGGCTTATCTGCCTATTGTAACAGAGATATACTATACTTCCAAGGAATGTCTACAAGTGAGCTTTTGTTATGGCACGCTGACACACAAACAAATCAAACACACCACGAACTGCTGAAAACAAAGTTTTCCATTTTGATCACTAAGACTGTCACCCAACCATCTAAAACTCACCTTTCAGCCTCATCCTTACTAAGGTAATCTGAAATAAAATATTAAACCCCTTCTACAGTCAATACCCACTGAGCACAGAATTCTATAAGTTAGAAAACAAAGATAAGGGTTTTAAGTCACCTCCCCACCCCATGCACACATCCATTTTTTCTCTCTCATCTTCAGCAAAGAAGTCACATACCGATCAGAAATCTGTGTTTTTCCATCCAACCTAATATATCTATGTTGCCAATGCTTTAGGAAAACTTCCAAGATATCCAGCATCATAGTAAACTGGCTAAACAATACAACTCTGTCACCCTGGAAATGACAAAGCAAAACAAAGGTTTTAAACCACATCAGTTACAGATAACAAACTACACAAATAGTTTATTGGTGCAAATAAGTGATTTCACTTTGACCGAGCCTATTTTCCAAACTAAAGTCTAAACTGAAATTCATCAAGTTAGGACTGATTTTCAGTAAAGATGTCGTATCTGATATTTCTGCTGCAATAACCCACCTTTTGTTAGTGCAATAATTTCCAGTTACTTTGTACTTAGGTGACTCCAGCAATCTAGAAATCACATGTCAAATGCATAAATGACAGATCTATCCCATCTATAAACGTCAACAAAAATATTTTCATTAAAAACTTAAATTTAAGCTATTTTCCGTATCGTGCACAGCAGTAGCACTCTGTTGTCTGAAAAAAAAATCAAACAGATGCACAGCATACACTTGTGCAAATTCAGGATACTCTGAAGTATTATGGTACACGTGTATTTGTAAAATAAGCCAGTTTGAATTTATGATTCAAAGCAGTAACTTCTTCTTACCTTTACGCTGGCTTAACACATATGTGATTATTCTAATGTAATACAGTCTTTTCAATTGCCAAGAAAAGGTCAAAGTTAAGGAGCTACAAAAATGTCACTAGCCCTCCAAACACTGAGAAAGTAGTGTTAACTCAGGATGAATATTCTGGAACTCGGAAGAATGGGAACGCTTATTTGAGCTGTCTCTAAAGTGATGTGTGTAGGCAGGATTGCACATTAAAAGCTGTATTGCTTTGCAATACTACACTTGCACTAAATCACACTGTAATACTCCGTAGAAAAGCAACTGGGTTGCATATACAGCTAGCAGACGTTAATTTAACCAGCTATTTAGAACCACCCTTTAGATGGACAGGAAAAGATGTTTCAGCCACCTGTAGTACCAACCTTCTCTTTAAGGTCGGAGAGAATGAGTTCCAGTGCTCTAAACTTTCCAGAATCCAAGATCTGATCCATGTCTAACTTGAAATCACTGACGTGAGAATATTGCTTACAAAGCAAATGCAGCTCAAAATCTGTCATCACTGTCATGTCTTCAAAGATAAGGTTGGGGTTAGCATCACAATGTGTGGGTTCCTGTTAGCAAGAACGAAGGGAAATAATGCAATACACAGTTTCGACAGACAGACATGAAAAAAGAAAAAAACCAAAACTACCACACATTAACATCCAAAATTTCTGAAAAAACAAAGTAGCACAACTAGACACAGACAAATGCCAGAGCGTGGCTCATGCAAGCAACAAAAGATGAACCCTGCAACCCCAGGTTTAGAGTAGAGGATCATTACTTTGCAATTTAGCTTTTACAAGAACTTGTACTACCAAAAACTAAGTATATGCTCAACCTCCATAGCAATTACCTAGTTCCCATCAAGCCCTATGACCTTTTACCCCTGCATCAGACCTCTTCCCCTGAAGACACATTCCCTAAAAGGGAGGTCCAATCCTTGGATAGATGGTAGAAGACATGGGAAGCCCAGCCCAAGGTGTAGGGTGGGTAGAGGGATGTCATGCCTGGAAGAAAGAGGAAAAGAAATGCCACATCTGGAGAGTACGATGGTATGAGTAGGAATAAAAAGGGACAAAAATCCTTCATAAACCAATGGGTGACTTCTTCCCTTCCCCCCAACCTCGACTGGCTTTATTTTAAAACAAAGCTGCAGTTATTCAAAGCCAGCTGCAACTTTCTTAGAGCACATGCTGCACATTCAGATTTTTTTTATAATTTAGAAAGAAGTAACAATTTTCCCCAAACTCCACAGGCATTAACCCCAGCCAAATTACAAAAAAAAAAAATATCCTCAATAGATCTATGCTTATGCCTTCCCTATTTTAGTTCTGTACAGCCTAGATTTCTTGCTACTCAGGAAATACCACTGAACTCAAGTCCCCAGACAAGACTTTTCCCGTAAGTACTTTGGTTTTAAATTTTGGGTTGGAGGGAAGAGGTGTTAAGGGGGAGCTAATGGAAAGGAGGTGACTGTAGTCCCACAACTGTTCTCTCCATTCTAATATCTGACAAAAAAATCAGTGTTAAACACATACAGAGCTTGATTAGAGCACTGGATAGATGCACAGAAATAAAAGCAGCAACAATGAATTAAGTTTTGCAAAGACACACTTTTGACCAGAGGACCGACAATAAAAAATTAAGTCTACTTAAGTAGCATTAGAAAGTCTGAGAAATTTAGGATTGCTTATGAATCTCATCACCTTACCTTAAGCATAAGCATGGACATTGTCCTGAGCTTGTCAGTTGTGTAATACTGACGGTGCAAGAGAGGGTGATTAGCCATTTTTCTAAGTTGCATCATTACATTTCCCATATCAGAGTTTTTCTCTGTAAACAAAGAAATAAGGTATACGCAGAAGTAATACATAGATGCCTATCCCATGCATCTCTATTTCTCAGGAGAGCTTTATTTGATTGTGAATGATTGAATGTGACACTTCACCTGAACTTAGGAAAAATTCACAGAAGGAATGCCATCAGTTTATGAGTGTTAGACACTTCTACAAAGCAAGGTCTTTGTATTCACATTTGAAATATGTCTGGGCATGAAAAAAATCCAGCAAAAGGAAATGAGACCCTCACATACCATTACTGTTAATAGTTTTCTTGAGCTTGTTTAAGAGATCACAGTATAGTTGTTCCTGTTTCTCAGACATGGCACATAATTCAATGAGATCTTTTTTGGGAGGTAGTTGTTTAAGGACCTGGCAAAATGAAAACATAATGGGTAAAAACTGTACTGTAGTGAAGGGTCAGTAATTCTGTATTATCTTAGAAGCCTGATTTTAAGCTACTCTATTCATTCTTCCTATCCAAACTCCTTTCGTTGGCTGCAACTTCACTGTGTTGGCAATTCAATTTACAAATTCAGAACTTTTTTGAGATTACACATCACTCCCTCATCAAGTAACGTCTTCTACACACTCCAAAAGTGCATGAAATAATAATACATGCAATACCTGGAACCTACACTCATGCTAATCAGAGCTACCCCCTACAAGACAATGACTACTAAGTATGCAAGTGCACAGAAACATTTTTGGGATCGCTATTAAGTTTTCCCTTTCTTTGACATATGAAATTCTAAATAGAAGAATTTAAATAGGTTTTGGATTTTAGAATAAAAAAAGAAACATTTTTTTTTTAGCAAAAAACCCCATACATTTCTAGTCATATATATGCACAAATACATACATGCACATTCACTGCCTTAAATCCTTTCAGGTACAATAAAAAAAATCATTACACTAAAGTCACAAATATTTTTGTGGCTAATGTAGAGGATTTCTCACTACTTATTGCTTAGCAGTGCACCGAATCATCTTTCGGTGACCTTTCCTAACTACAATTCCCAATTACAAGTAGTCGGCAAATAATGAGCGTGAAAACCCAAAGCTGCAGCAGGTCACATTTCTACTCGCAAACTCCTGAAAGATGAAAGACAGCTCAAGTTTCTTGCTCTTCCTAGATAAACAGGTAAAACTAACACTGACAAAATTTGACATTAAATTTTACTGTTAGTCTCAAAGATTATCAGACTTTTTGATAATATGAAACCATTATTTTAAAGATAAAACGTTACCTCATCTTTTACTCTTCTCAAGATGAATGGTTTTATTATCTGCTTTGCATGTGCAATCCTCTCCTTTTCATATATGCTTTGTTCTTCAGCACTCTTCTAAGGAAGATATTGTAAGAATTCTATTACAGTGTGAAGTTTTCAGCTGTAACAACACTACCTTAACTATTATAAACTTGAAAAATCCAGACAGATTTAACAGGACCATTAGTATTCTGAGATATCTTGTTACAACACATTTTAACTTTAAATGGTTTGTATCACTGTTTCATTTTCTCTATTTTCAGAATCACGTTACCTGCTTCCATAAGATACCAATGTAAAACAGAAGTTAAGCAGCAACATCAGTGTTCTAGTGAAAAAACAAACAAAAAAAAATGTTATTTTCAAAAGAATACATAATACTTACTGTTTTTGAAGAGAACATCCTTCGGATTTCACTTGTGCTACTACTGAACATATGTGGCATCACAAAATTCAGGAGGGACATCAATTCCAACAGATTGTTTTGAACCGGAGTCCCTGTCAGCAGTAAGCGATTCTTGGCCTATTTGTCCAAAGAGGGAAAACAGCAGCGAGAAACTTTAATTTTCAACCTGTTCAACTAATATTGGCAGAAACAAAACAGCTATGGAGAACTAAGAAAGTGAGCTTGGTTTAAATTATAACTATTTAAACTTAAAATATATTTAGATCTCATGGAATTATTTCCTGTTTAAGTCAACAAAATGGTTTACAGATCCGTGGGGAACTGAGCACACTATCAATTTTCAATTCAAGAAGCCTAATGCAGACGTAAGAAAAGCCTTCCTGGTTCTATTAGAGGTTTGTTTTTTTGTTGTTGGCTTTTTTTTTTTTTTTTTTTTTTTAACTGTTGCTCCCACAGCATATCATTTCTAATGTGATACAGTACTTATGCACAAGTTTTGAATTGCAAGTACAAGTCATAGTTTAACTGCTTAAAGGTCACATTCTTAAAAATGCTTTTGATGAAAATATGATCTTGAAAAACAAATTGTAATAACTGATCGTAAGTGTATTATTACTGTACCGATACTACAGTGCTAAATCACAATGATTAGAAAAAGAGCTGTACTCAAATTTTCTCTTTTGCAAAATGCTGCTGCCTAAGGCCACAAGCTATAAGAAAAAAAATATTTTTAAAGCTAGCTTTACTTTCACAGTCCTGTCAGAGCAGGTCCTTAAAAACTACAATGTTTCAGTACAAGTCATCAGAGTAGCTTTTTTACAACTTTTACGACTGTGGGATAAAACTGGAAAATTGCTTAATACTGAAAGTGAACTACTACCATCAATTTAATTATAACATCATTACAATGATGCTATAAGGAAGTTTATTATATTTCTTTGGGAGCTTGCCTCCCTGGAAGAGTTCACAATGCAGGATCTGCTCCTAAGGCAACACCAACACTTATATCCACTTGCATACTGTAGTTTCTGGAACATTATATGTATATGGACCTTACAGTTAATTCTCCATTTTGCCTAAGAAGTTGTACTCCCCAACCCAACAATAAATAAACCTCTTACATTAATTGTCATAAGGTGCTGGTAGCGTACAGAGCTCATGTTCTTGAGCATATGACCTTCATCAAAAATTGCATAGTTAAGCTTCAACCTGCGAAACAGCCCTCGGTCATCAGAGCTGCTAATTGCACAGTTGTATCTGTCGGGGAAAGATACCATAAAAGACAATACATGACAGTGCATAAGACAGAATACATGAGGGACAAGATGTCAAACTGCCTAGACGTAACCAACCATAACACAGTTTACTACTGGCAAATAGTTCCAGTTTACTTGATGAGCCAGTGCTCTCCACAACTTTACAAAAACCTGTGCAAATCTATTACAAAGTAATATGTATCCATTTGTATTTATTAATAGATAAATAGCATCCAAAGCATCTATTACATAGTATCTGCTACAGCATTAATAACATTGTAGTTAACCACTGCCTGAAAAAAAAGTTCTCTTCACCAAAAACTAAATTTTTGTTTTGTTGTACCACTAGAGGTCAGTAGTAGATAACAATCTCACTTGGTTTTTAAGTACTGTACTTACGTAGTTACAATCACGTTGAAATCGACAACTTTATTATTTATGTCCACCCTGAGGTGTTTCCGATCTTCTTGGGATCCTATCAAAGGACAAAGCATAATGTGAGCACAATTGCTTATGTATAGTTTATATATATATATATATAAAAATACAGTCAGCAATAAGTGTCTATTTAAACAACTGTCTTAAAACAATGCTTCCATGAAAAATTAATTTTTTCCTAGGTTGACCATGCAAGCAACTGTATTATTGGGTTCATTTCTAAATTACGTTCCTCACCGTAGTAGAAAAGGACATTCAATTCAGGACACCACAGATGAACTTCTCTTATCCAGTTATCTGTAAGACATCAGTAAAACAAAAACCAAGTCAGTTATACTTTATTATATCTTATGTAAACCAAACATCTGTTTTTAAAGCAAATCCCTTTAAACTCTCCTGAAGGTTAAGAAACTTTGTCTAGATGCTGGAAAACTAACAGTATTTAAAGGAGATTAAACAACCCTCAAGTGCGCTTTCAGTAACTCTTGCTTAACCAGCTTGCACTTTCAACTCCTGCAGAAATAGAACCTGCGTGGTCTGTAACCACCATATAAAGTAATGCAACAATTAACTTTTCAGCTCAATTTCTTCCCTACATAGTTAACTCCTCCAAAAGCAAAGTCTTCATTTGTCAGCACTTGCATCCAGAAACATTTCATCAGGAGAGACAGTGCCTCTGGGATTTGGCAAGGAAGCCTGACAACTCGTCCCAGCTCCAGGTGTGCAGCCAGCAGAGCGACGTTGCCATGCCCAAGGGGAAGCAACACAAATGCTGACCCCAAACTGCAGCAGAAGGGTCTCTCAGGTAAATGACACTTCACCCAGGCTGGACTTAGATCCAGAAAGCATGAGGAAAGCTGCAGGTAGGCCACACTTCCCAGGCATCCCCGTGCTGGATGGCTTGGGCCAACCTGCCACTACAATTCATGACCCTCTACCATTCACTTCGCAAAAGCACCTTCGCTGACACCTTTATGTACAAACTCAGGTTTTAAGTAACATACATTCTTAAGAGTTATTAAAAAAAAAAAAAGGTTTCTAGTGGATTTTAAAAGAACACTGAAAATTTCAAACTGACATTTAACAACTGGAAGCATTTCTGACCTGCATTAAGAGAAATTTTTGAAGCCTAAAGAAGTATTTTATATTAAAAGCAGCATTTTCTTCCTAAATTAAACTTGCTACTTTCTCCTTTCTACAACCATTCAACAAAACCAAGTTTAACTCCACGGAGAACTAGTTTCTGCTCCACATATCAGCTTCCCTGAGATATTTTATTCCACGATATTCTTCCTGCTTTCAACTGAAGTCATTAAACAATTAAAACACACAACTAAAATACAGTCGGACTCATCATTTTAGGATTTTTATCTGCTTTGACAGATTCTATGCGAAGAGGAAAGAAGACTCCATGTCTCAAAGACAACTCAATGTCTCTATCCATGTTAGCCCTAATTAATTCAGAACAAGCATGCTTTCAGTATCGTTTGCATTCCAATTTCAATACTTAAGGAGTTAAATATCACCATAATAAAATTGAGTTTTCTTTCACAAAATTATCTTTGTTTCACAGTCTGCCCACGATTTACTTTTTTTTAAGCAAACAAATAATTTTGAAGCTTGTAACTTACCTAACGTTGAAGCTGGCACAACTATCAAATGGGGACCTGTATTGCCCTCTTGGTAGAGATAAGCTAGAAATGCAATAGCTTGAATTGTTTTTCCTAAGCCCTATGAGAAAACAAATCAATTTAAACAAAATTTACGATCTATAGAACATAATAGTGTTTTGTTCTCATAAGACAATTACAGTGTAGTGAACGTTAACTAAAGATTACAAATCTGCACAGAAACGTTGTTCTGTTTAACTGCGTTGTTTTACAGAAGACAACTCCTCCTTAAGCACAACTGCAGTCAAACTCTATCTTTTCAGCTCAACATTTGAGTATCAGGGATTCATCTTTTCCATTTATGAAGATTTTATTTTAGTTCAAGTTTATCCCTCAAATTTTCTTCAAAAATTTACCTTCCTGAAACCAGTGCTGCAGACAAGCAATCATTTGGAAAGTAATTGTTTATTTCCACTTGAGCCAGTTGTACAAAGAATGTTCCAGCTATTTCTGAAGTGGAATTTAATATGGAAATCAGATTTCTTTAAGATAAGTCTATGTTTTCATCAATACTCACTTTCCTGTCTGCTGTATCATGGATTTAAAAATTTATCTTACCTACCAACAATACCAACTACATAAGGTAGTTCTTACAAATACGAAATATAGGGAAATTGAGAAACACTGCCTTAAGTCTTCATGAAGCAAACCCATCCATTCACTCACGGGTCACCACAAGATGAACAGAGCCAGGATTAAAAGCAACTGACAATTCACGTAGCATTTAGCAGCTGCACCACTAAGTTTGTTCTGTTGCACTGTTATTGGTGGTGTCAGCACCAAACAAAACCTCAAACCCATAAGGCTTTCTCTCTTAAAACTTACATGGAGTGTAACAACAAGAGACGGTTGAAATGCTGGAGAAGCAGAAAAGGTTCCTACCCGCTTAGCTTTTTCTGTATCGTTAACGACTGGTTTTGAAACTGATGGAAAAATGTAGAAGAGAGGGGCTCACTACAGCTAAATGCTGGACAAGTAGAATGAATTACTGCTCTGGCAGGGGGGTTGGACTAGATGATCTCCAGAGGTCCCTTCCAACCCTATGATTCTATGATTATATTTAAAGTCAAGGCGCTATTTAAATGAATGGTTTGAGGATAATCTGTTGTGGTAGAAATCGCTTCCATTGCATCAGAAGACACCATGTGACTTGTAATTATCAGTGTCAGTGAATCTTAGGGTAGCTTTGACTTTCAAATTGAAAGTATGAGCTCAGCAGCTTCTAAACATTTGGAGAAACTGTTTGCAGTTTAAGTTATATTAGCTAAAACAAATTACTTACAATCTGCTTGAGGTTTCTAGGAAAAGAAGGAATTTAACAAAGTCATTTTTGCAATACTTTTAATGATTCTTAAATAATCAGTTTCACACTTACCATTTCATCAGCCAATATGCCATTCAATCCATGTTTATGCAGGAGTGCTAACCAGTTCAAACCAATCTTCTGATATGGCTTGAGTTCCAAACTGTTAAGAAATCAGGCTTAATGTGTTACCATATTTTATTTGTTTGTCCATGAAATACAACCTTACACTCACATTAATCACAGGATGGTAAGTTTAATATTGCCTATATTTTAATGCACTCCAGATCTCATGTATTTAATCAGTTACCTGAATACCAAAGAGCATTTCTGAACTAAGTAGTTCTTCTGAATTTTCACACATCTTAAATGACCAAAATGAGTGTTACAATAAATAACTTTCTTCTAAAATCAGTGATCCACAACCAGTTAAAAGCAGTTACACAACCACTAATTTTTAAAATACACACAAAAGTGGCACTTAGCAGCTGCATCACTAGGTTTGCTTTGTCATACGATTACTGGTGGTGTCAGCATCAAACAAAAACCCAAACACATACAACCCACAAAACACACTCAACAGCACTTTTTTGCAAACAAGAAACATCACTGATAAGCTCTCTCCAAACAGTTCTCTTCCTCTCCGGTTTTATTTTGACACAACTGAAAATCCTTTTGCCATTTACCACTGACAGCCTCCAAGTCTAATCCAGGTTGCTACTCTGGCCATTCCCACTTCACCCCTACGCTTCCTCCCTCCCCCACCCCATACCCATTTCCATTCCTCCTAAACTCTCTCTTTATTCCCAATATCCATTTGGGGATCCTTACCAATTTACCTCTCTGAAATAAAACCTTCCCCCCAATACATCCCCGGTGCCCCTCCTGCTGGGTACAGAGTTCCACATCATTTTGTACATCTGAACTTCCTGACCGAGGTTTTCAGTCCAGCCGATAAACTTTACAAGTTTGCTCAATTTAATTTCAATTTGGTATCTTTGAAATATAAGATCCCCCATTACAGAAGCAGCTTTGTTTGGCCTTTTGTTTGAGGTAAGCTGACAACTCATGATCTTGTTACTCAAGGCTGGCTTGCACATTCATCGAAAACTGGAGCAAGTAAGAGAAGGTATTGAACACTGTTATATCTGGGGTTTTTTTTTATGTTCTTATCCTCCTCAACAGCTTTCCTGATACACTAAGAAACATCTGTTGGATTCCCTCAAGTGTTGCACATCACTATCTAGCTCAATAAAAGCTGCCAGTGCCAAACATTTGCAACTCTACTTTCAGAGACTACAGTTTTGAAAATCTCAGTCTTCAAGTACACCATATTATCCGACACCCTTGTAAGTATAAAAAAAGAGAAATATACCTCTGATTCAGAATGGAGGGTTGCTCTATGTTCCATCCACACCCTCCATCTTCAGTAATCCTGGTTACTTGTTTTGTCAGCTTATTTGAAATGTCTTCACATTTATTCATGAGCTTTAGAACCACGTCCCTCTCCTTCAGCAGTATCTTGCAGTTCCACACTATGTCTTCCGACAAACCAGTAGTCTTAGTCATTTTTGTAAACTGCAAAATAACAATAAAAAAATACTGTGAACACTGGCTATAGGAGCAAAGGCTCTACGGTGAAAATCCGCAGCTGCTGCAGGCAGCACGTAACTCAAGTAGCAGACAGTCACAGCATCCCGATCTCCTTTCAAAACTTCAACTATTCCTTACACACTTGGCCCACTGCAAAACTGTACGAATCCACACTGAAGGTCATCATTACAGCCCCTCACATTGTAAAAAACTATCTTAAAATGAGAGACAAATTCTCTGAAGAGTGTCTAATGAAAAATACAGGAGCTTTAAAGTTTTAAAATCCTCAAGGGGAGGCAACGTACAGCGCAAAGCAAGCTTTGAAGGCCAGCCCCACTAACAGAACAAAACCACAAGAGGAAGAAAGAAATGCACTGATTATCATTGTATCTCCTTTTAAGCAATCCCTATTATATAATAAAGATAGAAGATACAAGCATAACGTAGGCATCAAGGCAAACCAACCTATGAAGAAGGCTATTAAGATTTTGTTATGGATCTGTCCGCAGCTCAGAATTATGTGGTCCCAGTTCTAACTGTACCACAAACAACACAGTCAAACCGGACGTAGTCAGACTGGAGAGAAAAAAGAAATAAATTTAAGGGATAAGAAGGTTCCCAAAACTATGTCAGTTCTTTTGCAGTCACCAAGTACGGACAGGCCCAAAAAATCAGCAAGAATTGGTTCACTCTTTTCAGTTCTTCACATTTCAGCGTGAGAAGAGGAGGATTTCTTCACCAAGCTAAAATTCACTTAACTGCTTTTTTCTTGCAATGAACCCGACCTCCTGTGAAATCTAGGAAACACAAACTTACACAGATCTATCAGGTCACCGGCACTTGCCGATACATTTTCATGTGCAGTACCATCACCCTGACAAGGTTTTAGCAACATTTTTTCGCATGAGCATGTTTCAAGTCAGTATTATCCTCAGTTTACAGAGGGACAAACAAGATAAATACAAACACATTTCCTAAATGTCATAGCAAACAAGCTGGCAGAGGACAAGTCAAGCAGGATACCAGAATCTCAACCTAAATACAAACTAACACAAGGCCTGCCCACAGCACTTGCAAAGTTGAAGCACACCAGTGTCTGAATCAAAAGCTTGCAGCTGAGCCATGTGGACAGCCCACATTCTGTATCACTGTGTCTCCCTATCCCACAATTGGGTATTCCCTCCTATCTTGGCTGATAAGAGAACTTACGTGCTGTAGCTACTCTGCCACCACACCCTCATCTTCTCAAGACACATGATTCTTATTTATTTTTTAAATAATGGCTCCATGTCACAATCCTTCCTACATCAATCATGAACACACACTTTCTCCAAGAGCTCTTGATGTCTCTTTGTTGTGAGAATTGCTACTCACGAACCTTATTCTGACAGCCTTGTGTCAGCCACTGATGAACATGTTGAACAAGACTGGACCCAGTTCTGAGCCCTAGGGAACACCACTAGCTACAGGCCTCCAACTAGGCTCTGTGCCATTGATCACGACCCTCTGAGCTCTGCCATTCAGCCAGTTCTCAATCCACCTCACTGTTCATTCAACTCACACTTCCTAAGCTTACCTATAAGGATATTATGGGAGAAAGTGTCAAAAGCCTTGCTGAAGTCAAGGGAGGCAACAGCCACTGCTCTCCCCTCACCCACCCAGCCAGTCATGCCATCATAGAAGGCTATCAGATTGGTCAAGCATGATTTCCCCTTGGTGAATCCATGTTGACCAATAACATTCTCTTCCTCCACATGCTTAGAGATGACATCCAGGATGAGCTGTTCCATCATCTTTCCAGGGATGGAGGTAAGGCTGACTGACCAGTAGTTTCCCAGGTCCTTCTTGCCCTTTCTGAAAACCGGTGTGACATTGGCTTTTCTCCAGTCCTCAGGCACAAAAAGGTCTCCTCGACCAAGGGAAAGTCTTCCTTTCTTAGGCTCTCTCTGTTACCTGCAGGGTCTGGGATTCACGAGGGCTGGCTTTAGCAGTAAAGACTGAAGCAAAGAAGGCATTCAGTAACCGCCTTCTCTGCAACCTCTGTCACCAGGGCATCCACCTCGTTCAGCAGCGGGCCCACATTTCCCCTAGTTTTCCTTTTGCTACTGATGTACTTGAAGCCCTTCTTATTGTCCTTGACATCTCTTGCCAGGTTTAATTCCAAGTGGGCCTTAAGCCTTCCTCATTGCATCCCTGCGTACTCTGACAGCATTCCTATACTCCTCCCAAGCAGCCAGGCCCTTTTTCTACATTCTGAAAGAATGTATGAACCATTTATTATGCTTTAAGTAACTGACCAATAATGCCATATTGCAGAGCAAAAGCAAGCTTTGTTAAGCTGAAGTGTACAAGCAGGCTACACTTTGACTCCAAAACACGTTTTAAAATAAATGGAGTGATGCCCTCTACCGACAGCCAGCCATGACAGGTTTTTTTTGGGTTTTCTGTTTTGTTTGTGGTTTTGTTCCATTTTAAACAAACCCCAGAAAGTTTACCAACATTCATAGGTTAAACCAGGCTATGGCATGCATGTCAACGCTTGCGAAGAAGTTTTCTAAATAGACACCTCTATTTAGAAATAAAAAGAGAAGAACATGATTTTTAATAGGTGATTAAAAAATTTCAACATTTGTTTTGATGCCTAAAGCTTTGGTTGGCATGAATATTAATCCTGTAATCTATAAATAAAGGTGTGGAGAATGAAGCCATCTGTTATTAACAGAAATTGTGTTGTTTCCTGTCAGCACATTAACGTTCATCTCCAAGTTACAACAAGAACAAAACTTTAGCCACTGGTTTACATGTGAAACACGCGATGTTACCCTGTTGTGCAGAACACAAAGCAGATCCTCAGATGGCCTTCGTTTTACTAGAGGTTCTGACACCCTCCCAAGTTCATTTGGTTCAAATGAGGTCCAAAAATGTGAGACTATCATGGACAACTGAACCATGAGCTTCCACAGCAAGGTTGGAAGAAAGGAGTCCCAGGCTGCAGCAGTGCCCCATGGTGCATAACCACCATGCTGGCGTGCTCTGCTCAGGATTGTTTTACACCACTTGGAGGTGTTTTAGGATTTCACTTTCCTGCTTTAGGGTGAAAGTCAGGCTCAACCTTGATCAACAAACCCCAGCTCCACTTTAAGCAGCTCCCATTTCTAAACTGATGCATTTGCTGCTTCCCTTCAGCTTGCTTTGGTGCAAGGTGGTTCTGGACTTCCTGCTAGTTTGGTTTCCGTAGCAGTTAGCACACGTGCAGCCAAACAAAGTGAGAGACAATAAAAAAGCCAAAGCTACCCTCCCTTGTGTTTATATCTCCTAGCTCATATGCTATCGCAGTATGCAGAATATGATGGACAAGTACGCCCATTTTTGACTGCTCAGTTCTCCCATTCCCCTAAAAAGCCATAAGCTAAATATAATGCTATGTCAGAATTTCCATGTAATATTTTGCGTCAGTTTAACTTGTGTGTAGTCCTTAAGAATTTGTAATTTTTAAAAACAATAGGCATTGTTTAATTCAAATAAAGGCTTTAAATTCTAAAACAGACGGCTCTACGGTGGTAGAATAACACCACAAATGAGAGAAATGAGAGGATACAGCATATCTCAAGCAGATACCTATGTTTCTATGCTAAAAGGAAATTAGAGAAATTAACAATCATAAACCTTAAAAATAAGAAATTAAATAGCATTAAACTCCCTCCAGCTCGTACCCCTGCATCTACCAGAGGCAGCATGAAATAGCATTGGGTACACACAAGAGGCCAAGGAACAGAATGCCTCCCCAGACCCCAAAAGCCCAGCTGGACTCCTCTGGGAGCCAGCCTTGGCTCTGCCCTTGCTTCTCGGCAGGCACTGAACACTGGCAGGTACTGCCATTGCGTGACCCTGTCTGCAGCCTGTCTGCTGAGGAAACAGCGCCGAGAGCTGCCATTTCCAACTCTGGCCAATTCCAACAGTCTGGAAAAAGAGAGCACTGTTAAAATATAATTAAGCACCAACAAGCTTTTTAGAGGACTGAGGGTGAAGAGGAAGGGTGATGGGTACCCAGAAGTCCTTCCACCAAGGAAAGACATCCTGCTGTCTGCTGGCCCACAGTGTGCACCGGTGGGGTGTCACCAGGACCCCGGAGCAAACAGGAGAGGAAGGTGGGAAGCCAACATAGGAAAGGACCCACCCGGAAGGGAGGTATCTCTAATGACTGTCAGTTTAGTAATGCATGTCCACCCTGAGGAGGTGTAGAGCATGAAGCTGGTACACAGCAGGCCTGCACCGTAAGAGGAAAACATCGCTGAACACCAGCCCCTTGCACAAAAGCTACCTACCATGTGTCTGCTTTGCCCTGCACAGACAGCCATGTTCCTCCCTCCCTCTCCTCCAAGCCCTCACAGCCCCACTTTCTGCTGGCCACTCTTTAGTTTGCCTGCGCCTGCAGACCCACCTGCTCCCCTTGTGTTATAATCCCCAGTTCCCAGCAGGGCAGAGCTGCTCCTCATGAACTTCTGCTCCCACAACTCCCATTTGGGCATCACACCTCCTCTTCTGTCTCAGCTCCATGCTTGGCCTTGCTTCTACAGCACATGCACCTGAGACCACCCTTCCAAACCTTCTGCCCTCAGAAAGCAATGTGCAATTTTAAGTTGTGAATATGAGGAATGCTCAGAAAGGAGCTCTCTTGGAGCACACATCCTACTCTAGTTTGTTACCTACTACTCTCCCTACATACACAACATATTCCGGAGAGGCCATTCGTCCTCGCACAGAGAAGCCTCACTTCTCCAAATGAGGAGACAGACATCTAAAGCCCCAAGGACATACCCCAAGCACTCTATGCAAGTTAGTGTGTGAGAAGAGGCACTCCCTGCTGGGCATCTCCAGCACTGGAGACTGGATAAAACTACCCTCCTGGAAAATGTAGTTTATCTTCAGTATGGGCATTTCTAAATCGCCAAAGGAATTAATCCTTGTAAGCAAGGACGTTTTCAGCTCCATTTAATTTTTGAGAGCCATGTTTGTTAACTTTTTTTTCCTGTGTATTTTAAGTGTTACTACATCAAGTTAAGCATCTGTCTTAAATATCTGCTCCAAAGAACAAATATTTTCAAGAGTTCTTAATAACTTTACAAGCTTGAAATTTGTTTAAGTCCATCTGAAAAAAAAAACCCACAAAACATCTTGGTCCAATTTAAAAAGCTTGTCTAGAATAAAAAAAGCCATTTTAATTTACTTTTTCCTGGAAAAAGATGTTCAATTTCCAAATAAGTAGGCTTTAATTTTAATCTCAGGCTGAGCGCCTTAAGATCTTATTCAATTCAAGTAACCAACAAGCGGTAACAACTTCTAGTGCTTTGCATTGTGTTACAAAAGAAACCATTACATTAAAAAGAGACCTTAAAATCAAGCCAATTTCTTTAATGCTGAAATTGAATCAGCTCTCTCCATTATTCTACTACTCTTAATTAATTAGTAGGAAAAACGTTGGGTCACTAAGCTACTGAATCTTTATAAACAATTAAATCCACACCGATACAAAACATCTGCTAAAATCTGCTGCATGCTACTTCTACTCTGGGCAAGTATTCACAATACTACATAAACATGTGGTTGCTGACAGCAGCAATCTTTATGAAAGACAAATTTTGAACGCAAACAGGCCCATGCAGCGCTTTTTTTTTTTTCTGTTAAATATTTTACAGAGAAAAGGAGAACAGCCCTGTAGCAAATATTTCTGCAAAGAATTAAGCTCAGGCAAAATCCAACAAGTTTAGAAAGGAACAGCCGTATGACAGATGTTCTGTGAGAAGCCAAAGGCTTGAGGCAAAACGGATTTCTTTTGCAGCATACCTGCACCCTGTCTTTTTTTCAAGTATCCTCCTCTTGTCTCCCCCCCTTGCAACACAACATATAAAGATCATTTTGTTTTCCTTAAAAATGTGTTTAGTATTTCTTACTGTTTTGTGGTAAAACATTTCACACAGGGAATAATAAATGTTATTGTTTTACACGTATTGGAGAAGTTCTATTCTGCTGTAAAAAATAAAAGCGGATCTTGCACACATCAGTGGGGGAGGTTTCAGAACACATACTGATGAAAACACATACCAATTACTCTGTAAGAGGGCCTACGCACAGTTACTGCTTTAAAATCCAAAGCACTATTAAATTAAACCAAGAAAGCCTGCTGTAATGCACTTCAAATTTCTTACCACGACATTACTCTTATCAGGTCTGATGTCTTGCAGTTAACTGAAACTGCATGAAATGTGAAGGCAACAAACAAACCATGGGAAACATTTGAAAGTAACATCCCAGTGACAGTAGATAATCTACTTACCAAGAGATAGCGTTTTCCCTTCTGTTGTGGATTGTGGTTTAGCCTTCTGATGCTTTACCTTTTATTAATAAAAACACAGCAGCTCGCTCCACTAAAAAAATGGCTGCATTGCTCAGCTAGCAAAACCATGCTAGAAACTAAGCTGCAGTAGATTAAAGAAAAAAAAAAGACAAAAAAAAAAAAAGACACCAATTGTTTCTTGAATGAAACTGAAAATATCGATGCTGGCACCTTCAGTCATGGAGCTACCCTGGAAGCTGCTGCTGCTGCTATTCAAGTGTCTGCAGTAAAGGTCCTGCCACTTTCTTGCCTCCTGCATGGGTTTTCAGCTACAAGAGCTCAGAACAGGCTAGCAAACACCTCCTTCCCAAGTGAAAGCTCTAATTTCTTCTTCTGCAGTGAAATCAACCAACTTTCTGTGCTACAGAGTGAGTGGCAGTAATGTCAGCCAATCAGCTTGAGTTTTCCAGGAAAATCACCCCTTAATTCATTCAAAATCAGGTCATATGACACTATTTGAAATGCTATTGGCTTAGGAGGAACATAGCATTTTAGCCTAATCAGGATAAGGCCACCCATCTAAGCCTCCCTAGGCTGAAGCCACCTTGACTCTAGGCAGGCTGGGGATAGGAAAACAAGAATGCAGACCTACCAGAGCCTCCCAGCTGTTAAAGGGCCGGAGCGCTATTATCTTCTGAGCCTTTTTCTGAGAACACTGGGGAATCAAAGTCAGTTCACTCGGGGAAGCATCCTGCAGGAAGCTGAGGATTTTCGCTTTGTAGACATCCTCCATCACTTCGTCGCCGCTGCCATAGTCCTCATCGAGGGAACTACCACCATCTTCGGAAGCTGACTCATCTTCCAAGTCTTCTGTTTCTCTTTTAGTACTCCAAACACTCTTTTTGCCTTTGTCCTTTTTCTGAAAGCCATTTTGTTCCTTCCTGGAAGATTTCTGCTTCGGCTTCTCTTTACTCTCGTCACTTCTGCTCTTGGCGGAGGCTTCGGTCCAGTCAGCAGCTCCACTTTTGGGAGGAAATTCCATCCCTATGCATGCAACGTAGAAGGCAATGAGTCAACACATACTGGTTAAGGGCAAATTAAAACTCACTGTTCTTCCAAAATAAAACTTACATAGATATAAAACACAATTCTAGTATTTAATACACAACAACCCAACAACAGGTGAACTAAGAGAAGAGAGGAGCAAACACCATGCAAGTCTGTTTAAAACATGTAAAAAGTACCACCTGTGAGTATAAAATGAGCAATGCTAATCTGTATACTGCTCAAATAGCAGAAGGTTTTAAGTAATTGTCATAAAATACAGATGATCAATGCTACGTAATATATGTGAATTACAGAAGCTCCGAGGTCAGAGCAGATAGTTAAGAACTCAGATGTATCGCTGCGATGAGATACTGGTCCCACTCTCCCCCGACTGCAGAGATCTTAATTCTGCTCATTTCAGAAAACAAGCCTACTTTTACCACAACAATTATATTTTTTTCATTTTAATTCATCTCAGTACAGCATTAGAGGTGGTGGGATAACAAAAACATGCACTTGTTAAAGAAACAGGACGAATGAGGTATTTCTGCCCAAAATAACCTTACTGTCTTGAAGTAAGATAAAGGTTATTTAACAGAATGTGAGCCAAGTCCTTTTCAGAAGTTACTCCTATGGGGTTTTCTTCCTTCTTTGGAAGAAAGCACTTGCAATGCTTTCTCTTCTGCACAGTCCCAGCTTGCTGCTGATTGACTCCAACACCAATGTCAACCTTCTCAGCAGCAGCAGAAAGGACTCAACGTCATGCATACTGATAGCTCTCTCCCCTTGTAAAGAACCCAGTTAAGAATACTATCCCATACCCCAAGAATACTTAAATAGCTGATACAGCAAAACATATACATATCTGACAGCTGTGTAACACTCTGAAAAGTAATTAACTCATTAAATAGTATTTAAGTTATAACTCTCAGATTTACGTGCAGTCATGGCTCTTGCCCCCTACCACATTTAATGCACTGGTATTTATAAATTCCTTGCATAATTTAAGGCCCATTTCTAGTATTTTTTCTGCTAGAATGTGTTTTAAAAGGATAAAATAGCATGTCACCTGTCACCTATGCAGTTACTTGCAATCACACATTTACAAATTACTCCAGTTAAAAAACAAAACTTATTTTTAAACAAGCAGGAGGGAAGCAGGTGTCAGCCTTGACACATTTCAAAATATATTTTATGATATACCCACAGGTAATTACAACTTCTTATGTAAATCTGTATTAGCAAGGCAAAGATATTTTATCGCTACTTACAGACAGAAAGATGAAATAATCATGACACTTAAAAATACAGAAAAGTTGAGTTTCCGTCTTTTATCCTCCCCATAAAACTTATTTCGAGTATCAGTGCAAATTTCTAGGTATAGTGCTGTCAGGACTGTCATTGCTGGACATTAAAAAGGATTTGTATTACAATTCTGTCTGTTCTATCTTCAGATAAAATGTATTATAAATCTGTCTTTACCCTCATCATCTTCTGTAAATACTCTCAAGGCCTCCAACGCTTCATGAAACACCCAGTTATGTTCCTGAAGTACATCTCTCAGCTCCTAGTAAAAGATAAGAAATTTTGTATTGTGGTAAGGTAAGCAAAAACTAAATTTCTGTGCGTAACAACATTAAGGCACGAACACTTAATTTTAATTGCACAAGGCAAATAAAACCCCTGCAAATCAGATGATTCAAAATAAAGGAAATCAAAAGGAGAGAACCCTTCAGTTTACCCTTATACACTCAAGCTTAGGCAGAGCTGCACGCCACTTTCGAAAGGGCAAGAACACACATAAGAAAGCTTTGCAACAATTTAACATGCAGTATTAAAATGCCCTGACCGGTTGCTGAGTATCATCAGGTACTAAACAAAGTGCACCGTATATCTAGTCGTCCAGGGGAAAAAAGTGTGTGAGAGGGCGAAGGATGCATTTTTATAACAGGCCATCAGATTTTCCTATGCCAGGCTTGTCACGGGACCAAAAAAGTAGGATAAGAAGTTCCGTGTGTCGTGATTACATCCAACTGCTCTCAATTCAGGGCAAGTAACATTCCAAAAGCAGCAACAGCAAAGACCTTCCTACCCTGGGCTCTTTCCAAAAGCGCTGCTGGTGTAAGGACTGTTTCATTTGGACTATCAACAGCTGCAATTTTCTTAAGAAGTCAAAACCTGAAGTGCCATCAGGAGACATGAGCTCACCTCCTTATCCAATCCGGGGAATGTATTTTGCAGCTTCTTCACAAGCATCTCTTGCCTCTCCCACTGTCTTTGGGGTTCTGACTCATCCAGCTACATTTGAAAAAAAAAAAAAANGGTTTAATGTAAATTGTAAGCATAGAAACTGAAAAAAATTATTAAAAATAATCAAACTAAATCAATATTGCTTATCCTTAAAGAGACACCCTAAATGACGAAAAAACTTAAGACAATTCCAAGTTGCAGAAGCGATTCCTCATACATAGCCAATGATCAAAATAACACCAAAGCTTTCATAAGCATAGAAAATGTCTTCTAATTATGAAAGACTGGCATTCTTTACTTGATAAGCATACGCAGTGCAAAGTTACACCAAAATATAAATAATTTAGAATTATCTAGTTTGTATTTCTTTAAAATAAAGAATTAGTAGTTATTCTGGATGATATTTAAGGCAGAAGATGTCAGGGTTAACAGTCAGTCTAACAGTTAGGGCTGATTACCAAGCATGCAATATTTAACCCACCAGAGTCTATAAACATGTCAAATGTGTTTATATGAAGATTTACAGGTAAAAAAAATCCACAAATACTGTGTCACAGCACCATGGAGTCACATCAAAAGCTGGCAAAAGTTTTCACCAGTAATAGCTTCACTAATAGCTATTATCAGCCTGCAAAAAGGGAGGTTTCTTATGAATGAGTGCTAAAACTTCTACATGCCCCAAGCTGCTCTTATGTATTCACCACAAAGAATTATGCAAGTTTCCTCAAAGAGCTTTGAATGCAAAGCGGTCACAGATCTACTTATCTACAGCAGAGACACCAACAGGTTTGATCAATATTTACTTTGAACGCTGCTATTTGCTGAAAGAGCACAAACCCAGATCACCCAGAAGCACTCCAAGTAACAGACGACACGGTCCCTTTCCTCAATGAGCCTTTGGTATCATTAGGAGTACAACTACAGTACGTAAAATAGCTGACAAAGTTATGCTCTAGTCTTAGGAATCAGAGGAAAAGCAAGAGTGAGGAAAAACAGAAACAGCCCGCAGGTTTTCTCACTACAATTGTCTGTAACAAACTCTAAAACCCCATGTTTTATTTTTCTCAATTTTCCTTTTTAACTGTAATGGAACTGTTAAGCATAGAAAACAATCCACTGCATGAAGCCAGCTCCAGTGAAACACTGTTTGCTAGGCTGAGTAAGTAACAATTCAGTGAAGTCTCCTTTGTAACCTGACCCAGAGGCTTGGCGAGAAGGAACAAACCCAAACCCCAGCCTCACAAAATTCACAGCTCTCCTCCAGGAAGTAGGGGAATATCAGAATAATTCTATTTTTGCTTTCATGGAAAACTCGGCGTTTTCTTAATTTTTTTCTGAGTGAGGACAATATTTGGTTAAATTTCAACACAATCACCAGCCTCCATCCAGCCTCCAGTACTTACTGCAGAATTCCCTTTCTCTACCATACGTGGTATTCAGGGATGTCTACTGGAATGCCTGGGAGCTGGCCTCATGACAGCACTGTAGGACTGTGCATAAGATCTGCCAAATACCAACCTGGATCATTACACAGTTCCTATTTATTAGCAGAGGTCAGCGTAATCATTCCTTTAGACATAATAATTCCTTTTAAAGATTTCCCTAAGTCAGTTTCAAATATATACGTAGGCAACATTACTCTCGTAACACAGAAGACAGTATCAATGGATGTTGAACTTCATCTATTTGAGAAAACACAAGGCATGACCTGATGAGGAAAAGTGATCCATAGACTATAACCCCCACTGATGTTCACAAGGACTGAATGGTACCCAGCGGCTCACATACCGCTACCTGCCACCAACCGCTTCCATGAAAGCGGCGAACAGGCCATTGGGATACAAGTCCACAAACACTAAAGAACAAAGCAGGTAATTCCATTTAGAATTGCCAAGGAGAATAAAGCAGAGAAAGCTCATTCAGATGGCAAGATTTGAATTTGATTGGATTTGCTCATAAAACACACCAAGTTCATGACACCACTGCAATTGATTAAGTATGGTAATTCCACTTATTTTACAATGCACAGAGAGAAAAAAACAGTACTCACGTAATCAGCTTTTGGCTTTTTTGTGGCGTGCTCATTTCTGTTCTTGCAATCTGAGGGAGAATCTTTTAGTTTCCTTTTACGAGAGGCAGCTTTAAAAAGAATTGAGGCAGAAAAGAAGAATTAATTACTTTCATTAAGTTCACCCCAAAACAGTAGGATTATTCAAACCAACACTATAGTGGCTACTTATTAACTGCACAAGATGTTTACCAGTCTCCACAATAGTTTCCTATTATAGTCCACAGATACATTGAAATGTCAAGCAAAGCAGCTGCTTGAAAGTACATGTTTATTTACCTCTAAGTTTTCTTTAGTAGTCTGGCAATTAATCAAGCAATTACCTCTCATATACAACTGAAATAACTTTTTTTTTTTGCCAAGTGTTTTACACACAAGTTGCATAAAAGTATGTCTATCTTCTTATTCAAGCTGACTGCTTTTGGAAAGCTGGTATTTAATCAAGGCTGAACCCCAGTTTGAGTTGGAGTATGCACATCACTGCCAATCTGGAAGTGCCGATGACTGATTTCTGGCTCAGATGCACGCCAGCGAGGTTACCACTAAAGTTTTCAACATTAAATCCAAATGTCTGAAAGAAAACTATGCATATTAAGTCAGTGATAACTAAGTATCCATAAGTAGCCATATTATTTATGAATAGCTCATATGAGCCAGAACTTTCTGAACATCTTTGGACCCTAGTGATTACCAAGAGATTATCATCTTAGCATTAAGACCTGCCCCCAGTCAGGTGCATTTTCTCACTGCCACCATGCACAGCTCATGGAGCAGAGAACGCATTACCACTATTTCTGCACATTAGCTTTGCTTGAAGCAGCAACTGTTACCAGACCAAATTATTGTAAAACTTCTTAGTCCGTGATCTGAAATAGTACTGCAAGTTAAATCTTTTTTTTGAAGAATAATGACCTGCAGAGCTTTGATGTCTGATACTGGCATCTCTGGCCAACCTCACTGCCCAGACTGACAAAGAAGGCCACTGAACAAGCACACACGCGAGAAAAAAAAAAAGCACGCTTGCTCTCCAATCCAAAAGACTGCCTGGATGATCCAAATAGTTTCAGTTGTGTAAAATTAAGCAGCCACATCTTTTTGCAAAAAGACATTTTGCGTGGAAATGTGTTAAACAAATTTTCTGCT
Source organism: Rynchops niger (assembly GCA_013400035.1). Lineage (NCBI taxonomy): Eukaryota > Metazoa > Chordata > Aves > Charadriiformes > Laridae > Rynchops > Rynchops niger. Next base: position 253,528 of record VXBH01009534.1, read on the forward strand.
AGACTCAGTGACATCAGAGACGTGACATACAAATACTAAAAAAACCCGAAAATCATTAAAACATCCCAAAGGCAGAAAAGTAAAGCATCAGCAATTCTTCCTTAAATGAAGGATCTGGCAAGAGAAACGAGAAAACACTGATGTTTTCAAAGTCTATGTATTTGTATATATAGGTGTAAATATATACAAGCAGCACAGTTCAAAGCATCCAGAGAATGTGCCAATGGAGGGGAGGTGGCTCTCCTTCACCACTCCGACCTTGACCTTTCCTGCCCAAGAACCTTGTTTAAACAATATTGCCAGGAAAAGCAATAGTCTGAGAAATGTGCGTTTGTCTTGATATCAAAGCTAAAGGGCTGTCAGGCCGCTGTTGGGTAAAGTACTAGAACTCTTGGAGGCTTCATGCTATTACTGCTTAAGCTCAAGTAAAACTGCCTTCAGGATGAATAATTCTGAATACAAACAGTGACCCTGCAAACTACTTTGCCCTAAAAAATACATGGGCTCCACATAAGAGTATTTTGAAGATCTCCCTGCTTTGAAGTCATGGGCTGAGCGCTCAACGGTCTTTGAAGAAAGCCCGACTGAGCAATTTTAGAGGCAATTAAACTGTAGCAAAGGATGTGGATAACCATGGTCTCAGGAACCTACCAACATACAATTCTTTAGAAATCAAACTGTGGTCTTCTGAAACCCTACCATTTGTCATCTGCAAACAACAAAAATAACCCCAACATCCTAAAGACATTCACTTCGCAAGGTACACTTAATTATTCTTTTCTGTTTAAGGGAGCATACAGCTGAGGGGGATGAAGAAACTCTATTACTGCTAGACAGGAACCACCCTTGGAGTGGAGGCAGGGCACACCAGGCCTTCCAGAGGAATCCTTGTTCTCTCTACAAATCTTATGATTAACAAGCAATGAGAAAAGCAGCTCCAGGATTTCAAAATTTAGAGAGGCATCTGTAACTACTGCCACTGTTATCTGCTGCTACCACTGCAAAAAACCCCACTTATTACTGTAACTTCCCCCACCATTACAAAAGAAACAGCCATTTTTGCCTGTTCAAAAAGCAGTGAACATCAGACAGGTTTACGTGAGGCTTCAGCTCAGAAGTGCCCTCACTAGTTTCATGGTTTTCATGATGCACAGAAAACAGCACCAGAAACAAACCACAAGCAGGAGGTATTACTGTAACTTCACTTCTTTCATTCATACACATATGTTCAGTGCATCTCATCTAACCTTCAAATCTATAAGTCATCTGCAACAGTTCTTGTTTTAACAACTACTGAATTCAAGCTATAAATACAAGTTTTTGTCATTTTGAAAGACCAGAAAAATTTGAAGATGACTTGGCCACACTTTTTTAGCAAAACCATGCTTCACAAAACTGTATCTTGTCCCTGACCTCTCTCACACACTCAACACTTTGCAACAAGTAAAGCACATCATAAATTGACATAGGTAAGCAGATGTTCAGTAACGTCTCTCACGTTTTAAAAAAAGTGTCCAAAATGAGGTGATTTATACCATCACTTTCAGGCATGCTTACTCCTAACTAAACATTTTATACAACAGCTGTGATTAGTGAGAATTTTGCTGCCAAGAAGATTTTTCTGTGGGCTCATATTGAAAGGATGTGAAACAGCATTCCTGGATCAGGACAAAAATGGCCAAAAGGCAGGGCCTACATACCAGAAATTAAAGTGTTTTAGTTCAAACACTGAACTGCAACAAATTTTAAGGACATGTATTAGCTTAAACTGGTTTAATATTAATCAAAACCCTTGAAAAGTAATCATAGCCTTCCAGGAAGGGATTTTCCAGGTGCAGCAGCACTCAAAATTAGTGTGTCCCTCAAAAATACGTCAACCTTTGTTTTCTATTGCCAGCATCCAAGAAGTCCCATCTATAGAATCTGATCATGCACACAGTGATAACCTCAAAATGTTAGTCGGGGTGGGGGGGGGGGGACGGACACCACAAAAACCCACCAAACCAAAACCCCAAACAAAACACAAAAGCAATCCTTCATTAAGATTAGCCCAATGTTTTAAAGCTTTCCGATAATTGTTAAAAATCTTTGAAGTTGTATATAAAAATCAGAATATGAAAATACGGCAAATTCAACAGGAGGAGCCAGATTAAGAAGAGAGCAAAACTGTTCTTCCTCAGCACGTGAACTTCCTAGACAAAATGCTTACAAATCCATAGGATACTGCATGAAAAGACACGTGAACCAGGTTGTTCAGAGGTTTTTGTTTTCATTTTTTTAATAACACCATGAGACTGCATAAACTCAGATGCAGAACAAAAAACCCTAAATAAACTCTGAGGGCTCAAAGGCAAGGTTTGGGGGGATGTTTTGCTAGAGAATCATGGGTATTTGTCTCATGTTTAAGACTAATAGTTCTTATTCAGAATTACAAGCAAGTCTTGAAGTTAACCTGAAGAAAAAGTCGTGATGGGCCTTAACACACACAATATCTAGTTATAAGTGGCTACATTCTCCAGTATATTTTTTCCATACCACCAGATTTCTCACCTACAACTTTTAGAATTACTATTGCTAACCCACTACTATTTGCTCCAACTTCTGGGCAAAGAAGGAACCAGCAAGAAGAGAAATCACTTCAGGACCCACATGTAAAGCAATCCTGGGCTTCACAGAACCAATTCCCCTTTTTTGTTCTATTTCTGGATTTTGGCCCACATCCTTTTTTCACCTTTCCCCTTACAAAGCCTGTAATTACAGTTTTCTGTTATTACAATAAACAGACAATAGTATAACTTTTAGCATATGCTTTAGCACTTTTTAAATACTTCCCAACCAAGCTTACCTCACTGAATTAGCTACAGCTTCTAAGGTTTGGGTTTGGTTGGGTTTTTTTTGTTAAACATACCTTCTTCACTGAACTTCAAGCCAGCAGCTATTGCTTCATCCATTGTGTGTGTTGATTCTATAAACTGCAAAAAAAAAAGCCAACTTCTAAGTGGTGAGACTTAATCCATCTGAACAGAGGACAATGACAGATCACCAGAATTACAGTACACTTTAAAAAAACACCCCAAAAATACGTGTATTATAAAATCCAAGAACAAAATCAACAGGTACCAAATTAGCTAGACTGATCACATAAGCTGTATTTGGAAACACTTTAAAAAAACCTACTGGAAAACATTTTTTAATACAATCTCATTTACTATTACTTTTTTTCCTACTTCACAAGCAAACTGTGCAGGTTTACTTAAAAGTTTTTTTTTTCAAAACCAATTCAATGTTACTATCACAAACCAGATGATCCAAACACCTAACTCCTTAACTCATAAAATTTCTGTACACCATTATGTCACATTAGTCGGTTTCCTGAAAGTATACGCATGAAACTTATAACATGCCTCAAAGTTTCTCTATACTTTCTTGCAGTCCTAGCTTCTTTCTCCATCCACATGCAATCTCAAAACAGATCATTTTTACAAATTAACTGTAATCTTACTGTCTTATTAATTGCTATCTTACGCTCTCCAGAGAATAAACACCACTAGCACTACATACCACTGAGTCGTTAAAAACACCACTGAAGTCACAAAAGAGCAGTTCCCACACACCAAGTGTCACTTCTAGCTAGTTTCTATGCTATGATGAACTGTTAATCATTCTTCAGTTTAAATACACTCTACTTGGCCAAAAACTGAAACTTCATACATTCCGGACATCTACAATGTAAATTCTATTACAACGTCCAGAAGAAAAATTCTAAAACTGCTATTTGCAAACGCTTCTTTCTTATTAAAGTAGAAAGCCTAAACATAAAGCTTGATCCACAGGGGAAAAAAAAAAACAAACATCCAACAAGGAGCACCAGTAAAATTTCTATATTTCTTTAATGACATTTTAACAGCCAGGAAACTTAACAGATTAATTTAAACACATTTAGCTGTGAAAACTAAAGCTAGTGAAAACTTCATTACATATTAGCACCGAAAAGTAACCTTCCTAAAAATATATTTTACTGTACTGAAGATATTTTACTGTAATAAGGTATCATAACATTACAGTAGATTTGTACCGTACATTGGACAATAGCCAAGAGTATCTCTGGTTCACATATCAGCATAATCAGAATAAATTATAGTAAATTCAAAACTACTCTCTTTTTGCCTCACTAGAAGTACTAAAGGCTTTAAGTATTAAATTTCATAAATCCAAAGATGCAACATTTCATCTACTGGAGAAGATGCCAATGACTTCACTCACTCTGCATTTAATCAGTAAGCTGCATTCCAACAACGGCAGTTATCCATAGTTATCAACCAAGACAGCTGTAACTAAGATTAAACATCACAACAGAATGAAATAATAGACAAATTTTCTATACGCTGGAAATAACAGTTGCCGAGTTGATCTAAAGCTCTATGGGTGTGTGTATACATATATATATATATAAAAATAAAGCGTGCATGTGTAGATATATTCATTTTTGTATATACATCAATGTCTGTGTACGTATGCATGTGTATATGGAAACGTTACATGGCTGTAGTTCCCCTAAAATACATTACTTTGATATATCCTTTTGCTAATAAGGACTAAGGCAGTTCCCTCTAATAAAGCCAGAGGCTTAGGAATACTGCCTACAAAATAGTCATCAAAATAAAACAAAAGAAGAGAGCATTATTACTTGTAGTAATTCTTGGTCACTTCTTTCGGGAAAAAGTTCCTTCAGTGTTTGCAGCTTTGCGTCTCTGATGTCTTCCTTTACATCCTCCTTCACAGCTGGCAGCTGATCCCCACCATTTACATATGCCAACTGGGGTGGTTGATCTTCAGGCTGTTCATCATCATCATCAGATTGTTCACTGCTATGATGTATGGAGGAGGAGAACAAGAATTAAAATTTATTTTTGCTTATGAATGTTTTACTCCACCAGAATGTTACTGTAAACCAAAACCAACAGGATCACTCAAAATGCATTTAGATGCACTCAGGAACACTGAACCAACTTGTACCCAAGGTGATACCTCCTAGTCAGGACAAAATAAAGCATTTATGACTAAGTAAAGTCTTCTGACACATTCCAACTCAGCAAAGGAAAGAAGAAAGGAGGAACAGACAAGGGAAATACCATGACTTACCCTTGTATTGTGCTTATAAAAGGTTACTTGCTAGTTTAGCAACAACCATCTTATTTCATCATTTCAACCACCTGAATTGCATCAGACCATCTCAAGTCTGTCTCAGGCTTGATAGTATTTATTTGCCCAAGAGATAAACAAATGTGGATAAGTTCTTTGTAAAAACTTTCCAGGTGCAGTATCGACTCTGTCCTAGTTATCATCTCACTGAGAAAGAAAATTCAAAAATCCTTACATGGTGTCTTAAGCATCTAAACATGGGAAGAACATTCGTGAAAAAAGTAAAGTCCTGAACTAACTGGAAAATTTATTATTAGAGATAACCTACAGGAAAAGCACAGACAAGACTGAACGTAAACACAGTTCTCCCATCCTACTGCCCTCCATAGACACATAAAAATCTTGTCTCCTGAATGAAAATTAATTGAACAGTATGGAGTTTGCCATTTCATAGGGACTTCACCATCAAAAAGGCTCTCATCACTACAGGTCTCTTTACATAGATATAGATAAAAGACTAAAAATAAACCTGTTTTTTCTCACTATATCTTTGTTTAGCAGTTGCAACAGGTAGATTGCAATACAAGTCTGAAAAAAGTAGTAGCGCACCACTTACATACAAGATACACACTATTTTGAGACAAGTGTTCATCAAATAATCCTTTTCTTCCTATCCTGTTCAAAATACACACACACATCCACACGCATTGTGGTTGTGCCTCATAAGAGAAAAAAAAACTAATCCTCAAAACAAAAAATAACCCAAATTCCTCTATAATCCACCAAGCCATCGAGTTGTAAGCTTCAGAAGGTGAATCCAGCATCTACTTTAAAAAAGTCAGAGTGAAATGGCATGTTAAAATTATATTAGCATATTTCGGATCTTTTTACCTTGATAAGGAAAAGACGTTTCTTTATAAACTGCATTTGGAAAAAAGAAAAATCAATCCAACTGGGAAAGGTACCACTGCAATTACCCTCTCCTTTACTATTGGGGATTAACATCTAGATACTTGCCAACAAAGCCAGAGTTGCACACATCATAAATCTTGTCCTCTCTGTATAATCACATTCTTATCAAGCATGAAGAAACAGTCGTTTAATTGCTACATGAGTATGAATGACCCACAGAACCTCGTGTTAGAGTTCTGCTTTTTTCCAACAGAGTCCAGACAGTGACTCTGGTAGTGAAGCCTGTGGCACGCTTCCTTTTAGGAAAGCGATGCTTTCTGCCTAATCCCTTATTAAGGATAAGGGGGGCTGGAATACCCTGCAAAAAGAAATTCACACCAATTACCAAACACTAGGTAACACATGCACTAAAATGCACAGATTGCCTGATTCCGTGCAAAGCCAGGCTAAATCCAGCACAAGCCAAAGCTCATAAGCCTGGCCAGATCCAAGCTAACTCCTGCCACACTCTCAATTTGTTTATTAGCTCAACCAGAACGCCACTTGTGAGACAGCTTAGTGGGTTCCACACGCATCGATTAGCATCATGCGAAAGTGTCGGGCACAGGGGTGCCTGGTGCCTAAGAGACAAGTGGCTACACAGGAATAATGAAGACTACAAGAGGATGTAGCATATGTTCATCAGTCCCACCAGGAGCCGCTTCGCTGTCTGTCTCTCACTCCCAGTAATTGGAATACAGTCTAGAAATCGCAAGCTGTGGCTCTTCAAGTTGGATCCTGCAGGGCTTATTAGCGTTGGCCCCACATGGTACAAAACCGCTTGTACTGCTTCCAAACCAGGCTGATCCCAGAGGCAGCGTAACTATATTTACACAGCACAGCACACAGGCCAATTTGGTGCATGCAACCAGCTTGCTGTCTCTGTATCCTTGCACAATCTACAACTTAAACCATAGAGAGAAACAGGAGTTCACTCTGTTAACTACTAATTTTTTTTTTTCTTACCAAGTATCTGCCTTAAACTGAAACTTTGGGGAACATGCGTTAAAAAAACAAATCAAGAATTTCAAATAACAGCAGCAGAGAAGAGTATTATTTCATTTCTGCTGACAAGCTCCAGTTAACTCCATACTCCGCTTAAGGAATGAAAATCTGACAAGAGACTACGCCTACGAAGGTTGCTATTCCCATAGAAGTTTTACAAAGATTAGTTCAGCCAGACTATCAAAAAAGTAATCTTGTTTTGCTTAGCACGGGAATATTTAAGGGGCACAGACAACTACCACATTTCAGTCACACAGACATATAACTAGCAGGTAATAAATAGCAGGGGTTTCTTAAAACCATTCCAACTGGTTGTGCAAGATGTCTGTCTACCTCTTTTGTCTCTTGTACTCTCGATGCTGCCTTATTAGCACCCACGCAAGTGACTCTTGTACATTATTCTCTTCTCTCCCAGCTTATTCAAAAATATACAAATCACTACAGAAAAAGTTTTCACTAAGCACAGCAAACACATCATGCAACTAACGCTTAACTAGCTCAGCAACTCTTACATTACACACTGAAGCTCTGCTTGCTTTCCTGTCCATTATGGTTTCATGAAAAAAAAAAAAAGAAACAAGCTAGAATCAACTCCCATACAGTTTAAAACTAATAAAGCAAATATTTTATGGTTAAGCTTTCAAGTGCCATTAAAAGGATTTCAGAGGGGCAAAGGCACAAACATATAATGAACATCACACGTATCGTTCAACATCACAGAACTCCTCCTTTATAAGTGCCTTCTCTGAGAAAACGGCTTCAGAGCTGGCTGCTTCTTCCCTGGAAATCCAGCAGTTGGGGCAGGTAACTCACAAACCAGTAAACCAGAACCTAGCTTCTGATTTTCAATTCAGGATTTCAATTTAGAACATCACACCAGATTGCGCAAACATTAGAGAAAACTGGCTTGAAGCATACATTACAACCACATCTCTTCTTGAAGCCCTGTTTTCTTTCGCAGCGCTGAAGTTTCTTGGTTCTTCATCTTCACTGTCTGAAGACACATCTAGGAACTGAACTCCTCTTCGACGCTTGAAATAAGATTGTTTCCTTGTCCTCTTGGCTTCAGGAGTTTCTGGTATGGTGGAGTACCCTGCACAAACCATTTCAATAGGAGAAAAGTCAGGAAAACAATGACTTTGACTTCAAATATTTATCTGCACTTATATTTAGCTTATTATTATAAGCTATCTGACGTAAAAGCATCAAATAGCTTATACACAGCAACCATTTAAACAGAACTCACATCCTTATGCAGGAAAATTCTTGTAAGCTGTATTTCTTAAAGTAGTAACTTACCTGGGAAAGAATCCTCAGCCCTCTTACATCAAACAAATTCTTATACCACAAAGCTTAAGAGATCACACATTCTAGATTGAAAACTACTTATAAATACATTTTTATTTTTCGAAAAATGAATAATCAGCAAAATTCTCAACTACTTCCAGGTTGACCAGGACATGGATAGAAACATACTGGTGTATCTGATGGCTAATTTATGATCTGCTTCTCTTGATAGCTTTTCATAAAGGGAATGTCAGAGTTAAACTGCAGAAAATTAGGAAGCTACATCGAGGAACTTGACAGTTAAGTTGCACCTCCTATAGAGATATAACCTATTTAGCTGGTCTTTTCCACGTTATTCTCCAGTTGATTGTTAACAAGGAAACTTAGCATATGGAAGGATACTTTGGGTTATATACGAAGCACCAGGATATGTCACTGTGTAGACATCTCACAAATCATATACTACCTTCAATGACACTTGCAAAATTGACCCACTCTGTGTGCAGAACTTTTCAGTTCTGAACATAATTGTAAGACAACCAAAAGCATAAGCAGCCAGTCTATTCCTATAATTCCTGAATCAGTAACTAATGATGAATAACTAAATCCTGCAATGTCAGCTACACCCAAAACCAACTCCATGCACGTATGTTGATGGGGAAAACATGACCACAGAGGGAAGTCTATACAAAACCTGACATAGAAAATAGGTCTTCAAGCTGAAGTAGAGAGGAAGAACACACAAAAACAAAATCAAAAAGCCCACACTTTATATTAGACTTTGCCCTGTTGCCCTTTATCAGCACAGTACCAAATGCAGCTAAGACACAATATATGCTCCAACTGCATATATTGTGTATTTCAAGGTGATTCTAAAACTCTGATGCTCTCGTATAAGCCCGGGCAAGGTAAAACACATGGTTCAATCCATTGCCTATGGATACTAGAATCGTTCTGCTACCATCTTTAGAAAACAGTAAGGAAATACCACAAGTTTTAGTTATAGACATGGACTTGGAACGTGCAGCTTCTAGCTCTTGTGTCTTTAAACCTGCATTAAACCAAACTGAATATTTGGATGCAATTGACACCACTTAAGTGTGCTATTTCATGTCAGTAATTGAAGAAAAGCATTCAAGGTATGTTGCGAAACGTATGAGCCAAGAACCGTACATTGTCTGACCTAGTGCAGTAGTCCCACGCATTCAAGATTTCATTCCTTTCTACCACTTTACCATTTTTACAGCCAGTGCTGGAAAAAAAGAATAGTTGGTAAGCCGAGTAATTTAGTTTAAGACCAGACAAATTATGGACCCTGGAGGCCTATGACTAAAGAGAGGAAGAAAACTCATGGAGCAGAGAACGTGACAGCTACAGAGATTATTTTCTGTATGAAAATAATCTTGCAGAAAATAAATTTAAAATAACTCACTGTGGCAGCATTTGATGGAAAAAAGATAAATCCTAGAAGTACAAGCAATTTGCTGACACAGGAAACTGCCAGATGATACTGGCTTTAAAAGGGGAAGGTACCAAATAAACTTTAATACGCTACCAAATGTTCCATAGCACACTACTGAAAAGTAAGAAAATAACTTGAAAATGGAGCTTAACACTGATTAAAGTGATGGGAGCAAGTGTAATTCAAACTTCTTTAATATCCATGAGGAAATGTATATAAGGTTTTAATGACAGTTCAAAATAGCAATTGTTGAAGCCTTAAGTCTTCAGATGACCTTAGCTATGCATAGGAAAAATCCTACCGAAAATATGAAACACATTTCTAACCAGGCATTACTCCATCTGTTTGGAAACAGGAGAAGGAAGAGCACGTAATCATTGTCATCTCAGCTTTTAATTCACAAAAGAACATTACAGTCTGTCAGAGAGGTCGTTACAACAAGTAAGAACTCTCTTCTTTCAGCAGCCTGTTTCAGCAGAGAAACCCATGTTTTAATTTCCATCTAAAGATCTCTGTAATCCAGCACTTACACATTTCTTACTGACCAGTTTTAATAAGAAGGGGTTTGTCTGTCTTTCATGCCAAAGGAGCATCTGCTTCCCAGGTGACTGCCAAGTTTTACCTCCTATGTGCTGCTGCCTCCACCCAGCCCTCACTCTCTTCTCTGCTCCTGCACCAGGGGCTTGCAAACAACGGCTGCCTCCTGCTCCCCTCCTGGATGAGCAGGACAAAGGTCTACTGGCAGCAAACACACACACACACAGGGGGACCCCTCCAGTCCCTGGCCTTAGACACCCAGCAGCCACCTCAACTTGCTGGCACCGGAGCACAGGAGCCCCCAGGGACTGCACCCCACTCCAGCTTGCATAGGCTTGCAGACACACATGCTGTGGATCTCTCCACCCACTACTCGGCAGCAGGTCCCCTCATCTTGGGCTGCCCCAATGCACAGATGGGTGACTCGGACCCTCTGGTCCTTCGCTGGCTTCCCAGGCTGCTTCCCCTGGCACCCCCTTCCCTCCACAAGGGCTGCACAGTGGGGTGGCAGCACCAACACGCAGGCTCTGCAGCCCACACTAGCCATCACTTCATTCTCCACTCACTTTGGTCCCTCCAGCTGGCACCCCAGACACACCGTGACCCTGCTCCTCGCTCTAGCTGCTGGCATTTAGACCCCCATGCAAACGTAACAGATTCCCCTCGCCCAGTAAAATAGCTACAAGAGGATTTTAATGAAAAGACAGGGCTAACACGGCAGGGCCTGTCTACAGGTAACCGGACCCTGTTATCCCCTTATCCCTGTATCTTCCTGTGACTTGTTCCTCTTCAAACACTCTGATCCACCCCCATTCCTACCTTTGGTTCCTCCCTTAAATATCCCATAGGAAGTTTTGTACCAGCCTAAGAAGCTCTTACTTTCATCTCATAAGAAGTCCTGTACCCTCAAAGGCAGCAACCCCCCTCAGCCTGAATGGTGCTCCCAATAGCCTTGCTGTTGGCTCACGGTCATGGGCATCACCCTCAACTCATGGGGATGGTTGCCCTCCTGCCAGAGCCCTGGGAGAAGCCAGGGCAGGGGCTATTCCTCCAATCACATTATTGGGGCTCCTCCACCCACCATTGTGCTTCTGTGTGAAGACGAGCCTTTTACCCCATGACAGGGCACAAGTCCCACCCACGTAGATGGTATTGAAGAAAGAGGAGCTCCCCACTGTTGACAGTGTCTGATTTACACTATAAGAAGATGGGTGAGAACACAGACCAAGAGAGAACAAGTCGAAGAGACCCCAAAAATATTAACGGATTAAGCAAGGCGTTCGACATGGTCTCCCACAGCATCCTCATAGGGAAGCTTAGGAAGAGTGGTCTTGATGAATGGACAGTGGGGTGGATAGAGATCGGTGACAAGTGGTGTTCCCCAGGGGTCAGTACTGGGTCCAGTCCTCTTCAACATAGTCATCAATGACCTGGA
>VXBH01009534.1:272849-350762 GCA_013400035.1 Rynchops niger
CCGATGGCGGCGGCGGCAACAACCCGCACCCTTGCAGACCCGATGCGCGGTGGCGTCGGCGCTCGGCTATGACGTCACCGCCCACCCACCAATCACCTGGCTCGGACGCGGCGCGCGGCCGCCTGCGCCTTCGCGCCTTTTCCCGCGCGACAAGCCTGAGGTGATTCCTTCCTCCAGCGCGCGTGCGGCGGCCGTTGGGCTCGGCGGGGGCAGGGGACGAGCGGGGCGGCCGAGGGTCCCTTCGGGTCCGCGGAGGCCTGGTCTCCACGCCTGGGCGCTGCCACGGGGCCTGAGCCGGCGGGGCGGCGGCGGGAGCCGTCCCGTCCCGGGCCGCTGGGCCTGCGGGGGCTTGGGGCTCGCTGCCGCCTCAGGCAGCCGCCCCCTCGGCCTGACAGACTGGATTTGCAGCGTCCAGCCCCCGGCACTGCGCAAATGCCATCGTGATCCTGGGTGACTGCATGTTCCTCTCCTACCACAGAGAAAAGTTTGGGTGGGCGACTGCGACAAGATGGTCGTAAAACACTGGATTTAGGGGCAGCTTTCAGCCCAGGTTCCTGGGCGCGCACCCAGGATCGCATCCCTTCGTCACCGTGTGGCAGTGGCAGGCGGGCAGTGGCCCCCGCGCAGGCAGTGGCCCGTGGGGTCAGCTGGCGTCACAGCGAGAACATCACCAGGCCTGAAATGGGGTCCCGCAGTACAGTTAACTGGCAGAGACGTACCGAAACGGCCTTTGCACATCTGGCCTTCACGCACTGGCTGCCTGTGAAATAAAGCACTTCAAGGCCTGGCAGAAATAAGTAAGTGTTGTACCGGGTATGATAGGTGCAGCAAGCCGTTAAAAACATTCTGGAGAGGTTGTGCTAGCTAACAGGAAAAAAAAAAAAAAAAAGCCACTTCCCCATGTGTCGCGCCAGCTCTGTAGCACCGGCGTCGCAGAGTGCTCCTTCACCCTTGACGTTATTTGCCATGTAAATTGCAGCAGCCCAAACACCTGAGGAAGGGTCATGGCGGTGCTGTGCTGGGTTCTGTGCCGCTGCCAGCAGTACTTACTACCAGGCTGCGTGGAGGTGGGGCTGACTGTGCTGTCTGACAAACTTGCTACAGCCTGAAAGCTGGAGGTGATCCACATATTTCCAGAAATGCCATCTATGCATACATTTCCTCTCCCTGGAAATTTGTTTCTACCAAAATTAGTTTATATCACCAGCACTTAGCAAATCTAGGTCTTGGCTACCTCATACTGAATCATCATCACCATTGTAAGTAAGTTTGGTTTTCTGAAGGGGGCTCTCATAGAAGTTTGGTGCTCCCTTTGCCACAGCATCTTTTACAATGCATCATGGTGCTCAGCAGTCGCGTTCACCCAGCATGAGCAGCTGGCTCGAGTCTGTATCTGATTCCAGTTCTCCTGCCCCATCCATCAGGCAAACAGCAAGGAGAAGTGGTACAGGCTTCAAAAGGCTGTTTCCTTTCACATATCTAAGTGGCAAACCCACCTCTCGTATTTATCAGTAGTGTCTCTTACTGTAGCCTGAGGGCTGCAGCAGAACACTTTGCCATATTGGTCTGTGCTAGAGCAAGAAAATAAAACTCGGTACTGAATAGGCAGATAAGCTTTGAGGAGCAAAAGGATTTGGAGGAACTCCTTTCCAATTCAAGCTTCAGTAAAGATGTCTTACCTCCAGATCAAATACTAATTTAGTATTTGGATAGCAGATTAATTGAAATTGGTTGGAAGCTGCACTGTATTAATCCCAAATTCAAATAGTAAGTTGCAGCTGAATGTGTAAATGGACCGGAAGACAAATTTCCCATCCAGACAGGGATGCCAGGGCACAAGTGGATTTGCAGATGTGGGGGGTGGTAGAACAGTAGATGGTGCAGAGATCATCTGAGGTTATCCCCTGAGACACTTGACAAATAAAAAGGCAACTGGTCTAGGGCTCTCATAGGAGAATTCTGCTTTGCAACTCGTATCTAAGATAAATAATGCAAACAGCAGGTCAGCCTGAAAAGGAGAGAGGGATCTGCCTGTCGACGCAGGGTCTTGGCTACTACCAACTTGAAATTCCATCTACTCAAAAGGCAAGTTACCCCCCAAAATGGGAATAAAGTAGTTTGTAGGTAACATCAGAAGCTAAGCTGGGTGAGAGTTATAGGAGGAAAAAGGATGGACCATGAGGACGCTTTCACTTGAGTATGCGGGTGGGACCTGGTAACCATCGCAAAGCTTATTAGCTTCTTTGCAAAGTGTTTGTACTGATGTTAGCATCTCCGATGCGATTGCGTCACACAAACTTACAGCAACACATATAAAACATCTATAGTTTAAGAATCCTAACAGGACTTAGACCACTCTTTCCATGAGGCAAGGATAACAAAATACACGGGTGATAGATGTTAAGCCACATTGCTTGACTGGGGAATACGCTACGAAGCTGAAAAGCTAAAAAAGTAATCACAGAAGAGTTGAGAAAAGAAAGATGAAACTGGAGAAAGCAAGTGTAAATGGGAGTGTACATTCAGGTCATTTGTGAATAATTTTTATTTATTAATTTTTTGCGGTTACAAGGCAGTCAGGACCACCAGTGGGGTGGGAGGAAGACATGAATTCCAGAACTTGGGAGAGAAAGCAAGTACAAGCTGAGAAAACAATGAAAAAGAAAGGAATTAAATTCAACACTCCAGAACATGTCAGATTGTAAAACCATTGTGTTAACAGGAATTAGCATGAACCTAGAAAATGCTGCAGCAGATTATTTAAGGTTTTTACAGTACTTTGAACTTGAAAAGACTAGGTAATTGCTAGGTATTAGTATTATTAACAAGCTATCCTGAATTCCTGGCAAGCAAGGCACACAAAATGCGTTTTTTGAGGTGCTAATGACACCGGTTAGACAGCTCATGCTTACTGGAGAACTGACAGATTGCTGTCTGCTATTGTTTTGAAGGCTGATTTGTGAGATTTTTTTGAAGAATGGTAGTAGAAATTTGAAAAGAATCTATTTATATACAGAATTGCTTTACATGCAACATTAGAGCTGTTAAATTTGATGTGTTTTTGCTTAAACTACAGCTTTCTTGCTACGCCAGTGATAAAGAAGAGCATACCAGATGGTATGTAGGCCTTCTGAAATAATTACGAAAGTTTATAGAGCAGTGATATAGAATAATGGCCCAAATAGAGAGGACCAAAAGAAAACAAAAATATCAGATTAAAGTTACTCTTTTTGAAATTATTGCGAATTGAATTTGCATTATCTGTAGTAGAAGTAAATTCAATTTTAAGGGTTTGATAATAAGAATTAAAATCTGTCCAGATACAAAGAGTCGCATTTTATGTTACATTTTACAAATTGACAAGGTGTTAGTAAAATTGTTGTTCATTAGTAAACAGGGAGCCAAGACAAAATGTGTCTATAGCCAATCCTAACAAGTCTCTTTTGTTTCAACTGTTGTTCTTTCATCTTTGGTTCGTGCCCTTTTTGTGGCCTGTCACTTCAAGGAATATTGGTAGGGTTGCTGTTTTGTATTAAAAAAAAAAAGTGGAGGGGGGGAAAGTTTACATTAACTACAATGGGGTAACACACCAAAGCTACACTGTGGTATAAAATCAACAGGGTCTGTGACACAGATAGATCCTTATAGGGCATCTGTTGGGGCTTGCCCCCAAATATTGGATTGGATTGGTGGGAAATGCTTCTGCTTTGTTATAAATTGTGAGCAACAAGACAAGCTGTCAAATGCAGATGGGTTTGTACTTGATCATAAATTAAAAAAAAAAAAAAAGAAGAAGAAGAAAAAAACGAATAAAATGTTGAAACTAGTTCAGCTGCAGCTGGAAGAGCGATGGGAGTTGTATGTGGTACATGATATTGCTGTAGCAACCTTACCATACCTAAACATATGAATATCCAAACTGTTTTGATGCGTGAACTGCACAGTGATTACAGAGTAAGGCCTCAGGTTGGAACTGTCCCAGAGCTGTCTCTGTCTCTTACCCAAGGGGGTGTTCCTTTTTATTGTCCGTTGAATAGACAGCTTATTCTATTCAGCAGACAATAAAAAAGAACGCCCTTTGGGGAAGAATAAGAGGATAAGACTGGTTTGGTAATATGACTGGTTTTGTATTGGTACTTCTTTACGTGAGTCTCATTTTTTTATGTCTCGAGATACTTTAAAAGTGTCTAGTGTGGTTCATGTTTACTAGGAAGGTGTTATTCCAATATCTTTTTTCCCACCTGAGGTTATTTGAGGTAGTTTATTTCAAGCATTATTATTTCAAGATTAATCTTATAGAAAATAATTTTTATTTTGTTTTACTTGTGAAAAAACCACACACATCTTAGTTATTTTAATTTCCTCTGCTTCTCTGAAGTACTCAATTGCTCTTTCAGGTTTTATATGTATTTGGTTAAGAAACAAGAGAGAGGAAAACTGACTGTAGAATTTAGGACATTGTGCTTGTTACCCATTTCATTTACTTGGGCAAACACTATCTCGGAATTCAAGCTAAACGCATTTTAAAAACTGACTAGCTCTCAAATGGCTATGACTTGTCAGGAACTGTGCATCTCTGATAGTTCCACTGGGTTTGGGTTTTTTTCTGTATTTTGAGGTCTATTTTCATGTGTTTTCCAGCATGCTCGTCTGGAAGAAATATGCCAAATGATTCAGTACTTAATCATAGAATGAGTGGATTGTGCAGCAGTAAAGATGGTGGCTGTATCTCCAGAGGTCAAAATGGCCACATGCTCAAGCCTAATATGCACCATTTCCCACCCTTCCAACGCTGCACTGCCCTCCTCCTGCGAAGACTTACATGCATTTCAAGTAGCCCTGCTCCTTTGTATGCCATTGTTTTACTTTCTAGTGGCTCAGTGAGAAGGTAAACAACTTTATTTGGGAACAGCAGAGTTAATGAAGCTTGATTTCTTATTAGTTTAGGTTTTTGTCCTTCAGCTCCTCCTCTCTCCCTCTCTACATAGCATCCTAGCTACCCATTCTGCCTTGTCCTCTCCAACAAGTTTCAGTTCCAAGGATTTTCTACTTATCGTGAGGACTTCTGCTTCTCCTTCAAATTTGGTTGAAATTTGGATGTCTGTTTCAGAAGTTTTTGTGGGCAGCAGGAAGGGAGAGGTTGCCTGATTGGGAGCTTGTCCTCCTTAGGAAACTAGGCTATGTGTTACAGCAGCCCCTGTAGTAAACTACAGGTATTTGAAGATGCCATTTTGACAACTGTGAAATTATTTGTTTACAATAATAATTGTAGAAGGAAGGTGCTAAATTTTCTCTAAGCTCTTAGAAGACTTCAATTCTTAGGCATTTGCATTCAAACTGAATTAATTTTTTTTTCTGTCTAAACTAACTTCATGTTGATGAGCGAAGGTTGGGTATGTATTTGGAAAGAGCAGAGCAAAAGGGGCCTGTTCTCAGAAAGCAATCTCAGAGAAAAGAGTATTTTTGTACTGCTTAGGTGCTGATAACATACATCAGCACCTGATAGCTTACAGGATCATGATAGTGCACCATGGTTAGGAGTGCAGACTGTTGTGTTTCCACTGTCAGGCTCTCCACCTCTGGCCTTCCCATGCGAGGTCTTGGAAGGGACACAGCGAGATCATGTTTACATCAGGGAAGTTCTTCTTTGGCCAGGTATTACCTATTTTTGCTCCTGCAGGTTTAGATAGCCTTTCCTTTTTGTTTCTGTATTTTGCTCTTCATATTAAATACATTTCTTACAAACTTTCCTACATAAAGCAGGCATTGCCCCTAAAGCATGCTAAATGGTGCTGATCCAAAGGAGTAATGCCCAATCTATTGCTGATTGCACAGCGTAGAATTCCACTAGTTATTTCCCAGAAGTACTTTCTACTTAGGAAATAAGATTTTGAGAACATTTATTTAATCTAAATATGCAGACATACATAAATTGTTTGCTTACAAAAATGTGAATATTAAATTGGTATTCATGTCCATTCATGACCTTAAAGTAATTAAACTGTGTGCAGTACCAGCACTGGAATAGTTAAGTAGGAGATTCAGTCCCAGTTAAAAAAAAACAAGCACAGCCAAGCTTTACTGCTTTTCATATCTTTTGGAGTAGCAATTTTGTTGTGAATGGCAGTTACAAAGATTGGTGCCACTTCCATTTTATGTACTTCTTTAAGGTGTGGACCTTATGATATTACAGCTGACATTTCCTCTTATTGTTCTAAGGAACGAAAGCTGACTTCTCTGCACTAGCCTTGTAGGTTGCTGATGCAGAGCTCAGTTTCATAAAATATATTTAA
This sequence comes from Rynchops niger, assembly GCA_013400035.1. Taxonomy (NCBI): domain Eukaryota; kingdom Metazoa; phylum Chordata; class Aves; order Charadriiformes; family Laridae; genus Rynchops; species Rynchops niger. The sequence continues at coordinate 279,143 of VXBH01009534.1, forward strand.
ACCTATGGTTTATACCAGAGGACTTTCTTCTGTCCCGATCTGATCCTTACAAGCACATGCTGAGTTGTAGATAAATCTGTCTGAGGCTGTAATATCGGTTTCATTGGAAAAATCAGGGAGTTTCACATTTCATTCTGCTCCTGCTGTACTCGTGTTTGGGCAGAGCAGATCACCCCTGCAGAGTTCACCGCAGGACTGCAGACTATCTTTAGATCATTTAAAACATTCTTGATAGGGCATAGTCAAGGATGATCACCTACTGCATGGTTTGCCTTCCCTCAACACCCCTGATTTAGTGGCGTCCTACATATTCTAAGCACTGAGAATCAGTATTAGGTCAGAAAATTATGCTATAAAGGAAAACAGTAGTTGCTATTTATTTAATACTTAAGGCGTTAAATACATTTGAAGAAAATGCAGCTTTGCATTTTCTTCAAATCAAAATCAGTTTTGCCTGAACTGCTGAATATATGACCTTTGGAACAGTAACAAGAGGCAGCAATTACTTATTCCTATAAGTAATTGCCAGTGCTATTAACTAGTGAAATACACAATATGATAGTAAGCCTTGCCATTATTTTTAAAACGGCACTGGTCACAAAGCACACTGGATTACATTTCTAAGATTATACTAATGTTTAGACGTTAATTTAAAAACTGGGGGCATTTCTTACATTATAGATCTATGTATGACAAAACCTGCTGTAATAACTGCGGTAGTTTCTTTTAATACAGATCCGTGGATAACAAAACCTGCTATAATGGTTCCTAAATTGTTTGGTTCCTAGAAACTTGACATATCAAAAAAACCCCACACAGGCATGTTCTTAGGGTTTGATTCCACCAGATGACCACGGGATGCTATGGCATTGAGCTTAAGCTGCTCTCCGTAAAGCTGAGAATGGACCCAGAATGAGAACCTTAGAAATGTTAACTTTTTAAAGCTACTTTTCTACACAGCACCCTCATTTGCTAAGTTACATTGCAAAAAAATGCCCTGCAGTTTATTAATTGGGCGCATTTCTTCAGCAGAAGTGTTTCCATTGTTTATAAACACTTTTTTTATTTCTCTTTATGCTATATTCAGTACATTACAAGAAAAACTACTAGCGTGTTAAGGCATGTTAAAAGACAAAAGTCAATAGCTGATGACTGCAGAAATAAGCATAACAAGGCTTTAGAAGCAAACTAGTCAGTATGAGAAACTGGGTTTTAAAGGTGATAGCTATTCTGTGGAGATCAGTTTGCTAGTCCTTAGGACTTTAAAGGGAATTTATATTCAGAGGTGTCTGAACATGCGCCGTTCTCAAGGGTCTTGGGTTGGTCACCTACAGCGGAAACATCCCATATTATTTGCAAATCACAGACACTTGTTTTCAAGGAACAATTTGGTGAAGAGCGTAAGCTTGAAAGCGCATGCCAAATAATATTTTAGTCCTTCGGACTCAGGGGAAACAAATAAGTTTCCAATGTATACCTGCATGCTTACTTTTTGGCTTACTGCTATCAGGATACACAGCTGTAACTCTCCTATACTGTTGCATTTTTGACACTTTGTAGTACATAAGCTAAAAGAGTAAAAATGAACAGAAAATGAAAGTTCGTTGGCCCAGTATTCATGTAATTGTCCCCGTGTTTCACTGAAGCAATGTCACAGGGGTTTGCAAAATAAATACAAACATAAGTAAATACACATAAACACATTTGCACAAACACACATATTTTTTTAACAAATTGTATTTTTGAAACCTGATCCAGCTATTTTTTCCCAGCTACTTTTTAGAGGAGGTCTGAACTGACTTCAAAAAGAGTATCTTTCAAGGCAGAATTTGGATTTAAGCATATAATCCATAAGCAGTAACAGAGTTCTCTCATGTACTGTTCTGAATCTCAAAGAAACTGGAGCTAGGCATTTACAGTCTTTCGTTAGATACATTTAGGTGTTACTTTATGCCCCTTCCTTTGTCTTTAAGTCATGCTTTTAAATTCTAGAACCTCATTTTACTGCAAATAGAGTGCTAAAAGAAGCCTTCCTTCCACTGGATAAAAAAACCTAGTTAACTCTAAATACACTTAGACCAGTTCTTTTTTTAAAAGGAAATCTTAAATAGTTCTTTGCACTATTTTTATATTTTCTTCAAGTTTCTTTATAACCTACTATAATTTGTTGCTTCAATTTTTTATATTTAAAAACTTGAGTAAAGTTTTGGGTAAATGCGTTATTTTGCATACAGGAATAGATTAAATACAGATACACTTCCACTCCTAGGATCAGTGTTGTTTCCTTCATTTCTGTTTCTGTACTTGGATCAATGCACTTGGTTTCATTTTATTTTGCTTTCCAGGAGAATAACACACCTTAATATTAGAAAAATATTTTTACTTCTTGTTGCCAAACTTAATAATCTCATTAAGAAGCTATCTTTAAAAGTCTGGCATTTAGAAAAGCTCACATAGTTAAACAGGGATTTAATAGTAACTGCTTTTTAATTCAGATTTGTCATATTTTCATAAACTTTGCAAGTAATGATTACTGTTGTTAGGCTGCATTTAATTATTAGCACACAGTTAAAGCTTCACACATTTGTGGAAAGGATGACCATTTCCTGTTGGTATCTGTGCAGTCAGATTTTGTATTTAAGGTGAAAGATAATTTTCAGGGCCACAACATGACCAGCTGAAGCTTGAAACACTTTTAATGAGTGGGAATGGTTATGCCAATAAAATGCCAAGAAGTTACAAGCAGTTAGCACACACCCTCACACACACCTAAGGAGCAACAGCCAGCGTGGATTTGTGAAAAAGCAACGTCAAACCAATTTAACTTCTTTTGAGTCAGAGCAGGAAGGCTTATGAATATGGGGGAAACGGCAAATGTTATATAGGTTGACTTCAGTAAGGCTTTTTGCAGTGTGTCATTATGACATATCTGTAACTTGGGGTATCCTATAGCATACCCGTAAGCCATAGAAACAGGATCCAGATTAAACTCCAGAGTTGCTGAATGGCTCCATAGTGAACAGTCAGCGTAGAAGAACGTATCAAAATGTGTGTGTTCACACGGCTTCTGTCCAAGCCTTGTATTTACAACCCAGGTCAAGGGATACACACCGCACATACCAAATTGGAAGGTGACACCAAACTGAGAAGGGACTGTAAACACACTGGAGATAAAACTTAAAATTCAAAGTGAGCTTGCAAATTAAATTGTTTGAAAAACCAGCATGTTACGCAATAGCAAAAGCACAGGTTCCACACAGGGCGAAGAAAGAGTTGCACAAATACAGCCGAGGGTAAAAAAAGCCTACATAACCATTCTGCAGAAGCAGATCTGGGAGTGATAACCAGGTCATGCCACTATGAAAAATGGAAACACCATGCCTGGTTGTATGAAAATGAGTACAGACCCAGGACTGCTCTTTTATTTGAGTAGAACTATTATACCCAGTGCCCAGTAAGGCAAGAGCACTGTGTCCAGTTTGGGGCATGGTTTGGGACATACAGCTTTTTTTGTTGTGACTGAATTGGAGACGGTTCAGAAAACACTTCTGTTTATTCTCATTTCTCCAGGTCATGGCCTTTAAAGCAAGATTAAATAAATGGGATGTGCTGAATATAATGCAGAGAATACCAAGGAGAACATGTCTGCAAGTACACAGAAAGATACTGCAAGAGGTAGAGAAACATCTGTCCTCTATTTTCATGAAAAACAGAACAAATAGTGATTGCGTTAGGCTTAAGAAATTCTTTCAAACCATAGAGATAATTAAACACTGTAGTATAACATCTGGTGATGTTGTGAATTCATCATCATTAGAGACTTTTAAGAACCAGTTAGGCAAACATCTGTCAAAGCTGACATAGGTATAGTTGATCCTGCCTTCAGGCAGAGAAAGGACTGGATGATATGCAGCCCCTTCCAGCTACATTCTTTTAATGATTCTTTCTGTCTCTTCCTCTCTTTCACTAGTATGCTTTTCCCACCTTCTTAATCTGCCTTCTTGCACCTGATTTTAACAAGAGCAACACAGGATGATTCAGAAAGTCATGTAGATCTCATGGAGGCTTTCCTTAGTTTAGCCTTCTAATTAATTTTACTATGTAAGGCAACAATATCACATGAACAAGTCTGTGCAGTTTAGTACATTACAGTTTTCTTTGGTCAATACGTATATACTTCAAATGGGGAAGAACAATGTTTGAGTCTATTTACAATATGGGCTGTAATTAGATTATGAGGGATGTAACAAACCCGCAGATTCCCAGCACCTGCTTTTGAGGTAAGAACAAAAAGAGGAAAAAAGCAAATGCTGAATAAGTACTCTGGTTCTCAAGCTACGACGAACCGAACTACAGTTCCTGGAGACAGATACTAATGCCTGTAGCTATCTGCCTCTTCCCTCCATGGTCTCTGCCTCCTTGTAACATGGGGACAAAAGGAAAGGCAGGCCAGGGCTTTGTGGGAAGAGTTCACAGTCCTGTACGGTAACCGCAGCTGTTGGTGAGGTGAGATGTTCACTGCTCTGCTAAGGGCTGGGGCTGAGGAATTCTGTTATCCCTGCTGCCAACCGCACTCGGTGGTGAACATCAGGAAGACAAGCAGACAACCACAGCCAGCACTGAAACAGGGTGACTTTCCTTCTCCTTCCGCAATCCCAGCAAAGCTAAGAGCTAGAGCACAGAGGTCATCCAGCCAATGCACCTCTAGTCCCAAAGGTGGGGAAATCAAGCTGATGTAGCAGTCCGTAAAGCAGCTATTGACTAACGGACATGATCCCATAGAAATGAAGTGTTCTCCCTGGTTTGTTCCTGCACCGCATGTTTATTAAAGGTCCCTCTTTCACCATGAGAACCAGCACAAAAGGAGCTCAGTACCACACAGAATTCCCCTCCAGAGTTTTTTTCATTTTTTGACTTTTTTTGTGTTCACTTCTTTTTGGAGGGCAAGGTAAGGGGAATACTTAATAAGTGTTTCTGAAGACACGCTTCACATTTAAGGCCTTGATGAGATTTTCAATTAAAACAGAATAAACCTTTTGGGATGAAAACAAATGTGCCTCTTAATTGGCATGGCACATTAAACGCAAATAAACATATTGTATTGCCTACATTGCGAAAGTGAAGAGGATATTTGCTAAGTATTCCCTAGCAAGTACTGAGGTGCCTTATTTTCTAACTCACTGCAATGCTGACAGCTCTGTTTTCAAATACTCATTAAGTGAGGTCATTAACATTTCCGTCACTCTGTCTCAGTTTTATAAACAAACCAAGTTCAAGAACATTCTCTCCTTTAGAAAGACTAAGAACAATAAAATACATATTCTTAGGTCTTTGTCTTTTCGATGGCTGTTTGGTCAAACAGTCTAATCATGGCAGAATTTTCTACCAGAGCAAGTCAAGCTCCATCACCTGAATGTCGAGAACTTCATTATGGCTCCATTAACGTCTTGAGCGCCATTCTGGGAAAAATCTCTCGCCACTGCTGCCTGTAGCAAAGAACGACCTCTCTGCTAAGTTTCGGGCCACTGGAAGTTTTCATTTCTGGCAGAAATCTGTCCGTCAAGCGCCTAGGCAGGGAGAGTGGGCTCAGGGACGCTGGTGATGTGGAAGGCGAAGCCAGCTCGTTCTCGTGGCCACCAGGGGGAGAAGGCTGTCCCTGGGAGCTGTGACGGCCTTAACGTCAGTTTAAAGATGCACCACCTTCTACTGCTAAGACTTTTCAGACGCTTAGATCCATCCGTTATAACAGTAGTCATACTGAACTAATTATGGGAAAATGATGCATTTAAGTTTTTCTTTTCTAAAATACTGTCAACCCCCCATGCAATAACATTTACCTTAATTCGTACATATAAAATAGTTTAATAATTACATGGATCATGTCCTCTCCTTCTGTGTATATGCGTATTACCTTATTTCAAAATTAATCCTATTTTTAATAGGACTAAGTGCATAATAAGATGTCATTTAGCATGAGTAATTACAGAAAAATACTGCTCTAAGTGAAAGGAACAAACCTATTCAAAGCAACTACACAGCATAACACGCACTTACACCTTGGCCTCTAATAAACTCCAAGCAAGAATATGAAAAAAAAAAAAAAAAAAAAGAAAAAGAAACACAAATCATTTAGATGCTGATACTCAAAGAGAGGTACTCTGTGTGCTCGCATTAAATTCGGAATGTAGGGAAACAACAAATTTATCAGGGCTTGCATCTCTTTGGAACAACTAATAAAAATGAATTTGACATTTAATGACAATAATGTGAGTTCTTCCTGTAGTACCTTTTGTGGATACTGTATCTAGTATCTCTCATTTTGAGCAAGTATTCAGGATGATTTCCTCATCTATCTTCTGACATTGTTTTTTTCCACACATTTACATTCATTGTGTGGGGAAAAAAACACAGAAAACAGGATGTATGGTGCAAACATAAGTTCCATGGAGGAGCTATTTACAATACAACTCAGCTGTGCCTTTTTAAGTGCCAGCTGGTCAGATTTAAGCATCAGGATGATTTTTTTAACTGCAGTTACGACTAAAGCTCACTACACTTGCAGTCAGGCACATTATCTGAGGAGTCAGGACCGTTTTTGGGGTGGTGTGTAGGTTGCCCTCAGCTTTGCTAGACAAAAAGTTAGTAGAGATGCAGCAGCTAAATGTCCACTAGATGCCAGGCTTCCTTTGCGGAGCAGAGGAGTCGCGCCGGCTTTCCGTAGGCTTTATACAGATGGCCTCTGTGGTTGCTCTCTCACTGGTGTAGTGGACACAAGCTCTAGTGTTTAGCACCAAATTCTGATCCCACACAGGTTTAATGGCAAACTCTCCGGATTTATCCCTGGTATCTCCCAGAAATTTCTGATCAAGGGAAAACACTTTGCAGAAGGACTAAAAATGGGAGTTATCCATAAGAAGAATTCAGGTGGGGGGGATTGCATCTCTCTCTTCTGTATCAGCAGAAAGCTCTCAGCGAAGAGAACAGGATGAGTTTTGTGATTGGCATACTCAATCAGCAAACAAATCTAGTTGAACGGTGGCAAAGAAGATTGCTGACTCTGCCTCCTGCACTCCTGGTGCCGCCATTGACAGGTAGGTGACCTCCAACCTCTGGCTGTCATCAAATAGGCCAGGCAGCAGCTCAAAATATTGACTTAAAACTACATTGGGGCAATATTTGCTTTCTGATTATCTTGCTTCTGTAGTTGAGAGAGGCTTCCAGAGTGCAAGGATCCCTCTGCAGGGGGGGAGCAGGGGATGACGGGCCAGTAGCTCTCCCACCGCCAGCAGCGCCTGGGGCAGGGCACGCTCCATCACATGATGGACCAGCCAGAGCACCGGTGTGGGCACACCACGCTCCAGCAGGACCACACACTTCTCAAGGAGGTTGCAGCCATTTATGGTGCTTCTCCCTCACACTGGCACAAATTCAAGCTTTTCTCTTGGGATTTGGGTTACCTCTAAGAAAACAGCACGGCGATCGGAAGCCACACGGGCTCCAGTTTCTGAAGAGACCAGAGTGTTTGTCTTATTAACTGGAGGGTCCCTCCACTGATTCCCTCATCATTAGTTCAACTCAGTAGTTGTTTGCTGTGAGTGGGCACCTTAATTTTGAAGGGCTGCTTGCAGGAGAAGAAATACCTGATTTGAGGAAAGACCACTGGCGACTTAGAAGCTACAGTAGTTAAATTACCTATTGCTAACCTGGAGCATTAACTGATTAAAAATGCCTACCTATATTATTCAGAAAGCCCTTTCTTGAATTCAGAATAGGGTAGCAGATATGAAATCTTTCTGGAAAAGAAAACAGACCAATTACTTTGAGAAACATCACTACTGGAAAATGGTAACAACTGCTTTCTTCTGTTTAGGGTAACATAATACAATTTGCCACTCTGCAACAAACACATTTGCTTTAGCTTAATTTAAAAAAAAAACAAAAACAAAAACCCAAAAAAACCAAACTCCTTTCATTCATTCATTAAAATGTACTTTGGAGAGCAGACCGGTTTACAAGTGTTTAGTATTCGTATCTGTATTTCTCCTCTCGGCTCTCAGATTCTACCTTTGGCTCTGCGGGCCCTGCATAGCTTTATGGCTGGCTTTGCAGAGAGCATCCTGCGCAGCTCCCACCAACTCTGAGCAGAGATTCAGGCGCTTGAGGGTTTTGAGAAAAATCACTCGGAGCGGAGCACTTCTCTGCTCACCTACCGTCTCTTCCCGACAATCCTGCCATACACTACACGCTGGAAACAATTAGGGGGGATAGTGGCTCTCTGCCACTTTGCCTGTCGTCAGCTTCCCTGCTGAGATCAAGTTGCATAAATGTTAATGGTCCGGCCCGTCTCGTGCTCCTCATTGTTGCCTCCCTAAACCCAGCAAAACTCGCGGTATTGAGTCAGAGTAATTGGCGTACGTGAAAGGCCTGTTGCGGTATTAAGCTGTCTGCAGCGTGAGCTGGAGATTTATTTTAGAACTCGATTTCCTTTGTGAGTAAAAAGGAAAAATTATAAGATTGGCTACTAGTATCACACACAGGAGAAAACTCGATTCACTAAACACATTAGAGGTACCAGCCGTTTTACACTGGGCAGATCCTGGTAGATAGAGACATTTCTTTATTCATGTATCTCAGTGAGTGGTAAATGAGGCATGCTCACAGAAGTTATTTGGGATGGAAATGAGTCTAATTAGTCTATCCAACTTAGGAATAGCACGGTGAGGCAAGTCTGGGGAAGACGGGAGTTAGCAACAGAAACAGCAGTGGAGAAACAGAGCTATGCGCTTTCTGCACTTAAGCAGAATATTTATTTGAAGTTTCCTTTGACAGAATAAACAATAGATAAGGGAACAGTTCAAGCAGGCAAACATTTCTAAGAAGCTAGTTTAAAAACATTCTTATTTTAATGGCAGGGTCTATAAGTAGCCTCCTACATTAGTTTTCAACTTCATAATTTGTTGTACAGTAAACAGCAGAAAGCTTCTCAGTTACTTCAGAGCTTTCTGAAGGGGGCAGGGGCAGACGTGCTACAAACTTAAATGATACTAATAAAAACTGGTGTCTTCTAAGGTTAGCAAGGGCACAACAATGATTTTAAAATAAACTGCTAGAATATGTACGTGTATTTTGTATACTGACAAATCTTTTAATCTGCGAGAATCACTTCTAGTAATGAATCACATTCTTGGAGTGAATAATTCAGCCCTTGACGCCAACCTCTGAGGGAGAATATTGTGGTCATGGTGTCTGAACAGTGTGGTAGCTATGGCTACCTATATAATTCTTAGCAATGGAAAAAAAGTGACAATGACATTAAATTTAATCAGGTTCCCCTTTTCTGTGGTTCCCACTGGGATGAGCCACTAGTGTCTTGCCTTAAATATTCAAAGCCTTCAAAGTTTGCATGTGTTCATATACTGGGACAATATCCTGCTAATACAGAACAATGGATCTGTCATGTATTTCTCCTGTGAGTAGCCGTAAGTCTGAATTTAGTTAGTATAGGGTATTATGATTGCTGCTTCTTTAGTGATTGTCTTTACATTAGTCTTCACTTAGAAGGAAGAAGAGCAGTAATGAAATGTAGGCAAAAATACAATGAACTTGGCTATTTTGGTTTGGAAATATGGAGCAAAGGACTGTGTCTTCTTAAAAAGATCCAGCTTTATTTCCAGTCACACTTCATCTGATATGAATGAGCTGGTACTACATATCACATGGCTGAATACATTTGGGAAACATGACCTAACATATATTTAGGGGAAAGAGCTTAGAATCAAACTAGAGCAGTTAAACACATGAATTATTTGAATTTTCATTTGGTAAAGTTCATAAATACTTTTTGTGCTTTGTGTACAGAGCTGTGAAAGCGTGACTTTTATTAATAGTTACTAGTGCAGGAACTTTCATTTGTATTTTCTTAATTTGCAGTGAAAGTCAGTATTGAAAAGATTGAGACTGACTATGCGTATTTGTGAGTATTGATTTGAAGTACTTAAAACCTGGTCTTTAAAAAACTTTTGTTTAAGTGGGAAAGGAAGGAAAAAAGGAGGCGTATTTTTTGCTATGTATTTGGAGGTAAAAGTTTCACAGCAGGTAAACATGCCTCAGTGAAAAACTGATGCCTGTAATTCTTACAGTTAAGCATATTTAACAGAAAATTGTTCCCTCTGTAATTATAAAATTATTGGATTTGTGATTATTTTATATTCTTTCTCTGACTTTTTGGTAACTTAATGATGCTTATCTCTGTCTCTCCGGCACAGTAATCGCCAGCCTGTTCTCAATACTTTCTCAAAGAATCAAAGCCATGATTTGGAAAGTGTCCCTGGTAACGTGTACCTTCTCTCACACACATACTTACAAATGAATTCTAGTAAGAGAACACATAAGCACCTGCCACTATTGCCACATGCAAACCAAAGCACTTAGGAAGAGGTGACTACCTCTGCATGCCACATTCTTACAATCTGTATCTCATTAAACGATGTGCAAATAGGATATCTATTTGCCCTATTGGAACTCAAACTAAAGAAAATGCCACTCTCTTCTACAATACAGTACACTGTAAATTAAACAGGATGTTACCCACCTTTATTTATTTTTCTCGGTTATTATATGGTCATATATGCTACTCATGATCTTGCTGCCTGAATGCTTCTCATGGTTATTATGTGCTCATGTGAAGAAAAAAAAAAAAAAAAAGTTTCTTTCTCTTGCCCTTTCTTTCCTCCATTCACAACAGATCAAGGACCCAGTTTTACTTTATCCTTATTTTTGTTTAGGTAATTTAGCATTAACAATTTAGATTATATTGATCATGTAGCAAAGGCTACATGCTCTTCCTTTTATTTTTGCATCATAAAATCCATTCTCTAGGGAAAACAATTTCCAAAAAGCTTGTTTGAGCCAGTGCAGTTTGCATCCTAGCTAGAAAACCAAGCTCCATGGCATGATCAGGGACATCAGTCTCATCAGCTTCAGTCCCCAAAGCTGCAGCACCCTAGGCATAATCTAGCAGTAGATGTTGAAGTTTAATTGAAAATAATGGCATCTTTTTAGGCCCAGTCTATCCCTAAGGGGTACACAGAAATGTTTGCCCAAGCAGTAGAAAGAGTAGGACTGTCCGCATTTCCCAGACACGCTTGCTTCCTGCACATGGAGATTTTCTCCAGGTGGGATACAAAGACTTTGGCCTTTTGTCTAGGTGTTTACAGGCTGCCCCACTTAGCACGAGCCTCTTGTTCTGAATGCAAATTTCACACCAGTGGCTTTTACACATGCACAGACTGATGACACAGCATGCGTGCAGTAGTTACAGTTCTTCTTCAATTTAACACACACATGAAGGTCGGATGTCTCGGGCTCCCCATGGACATGTGCTGCACAGCACATGCTTCTATCCAGGAGATGCCAGATAAAAATGGCAAATCTGCTCAAGATTTCTGGTTACCGTTAAGGATGAAGAAAGGAATGAATTCAGCCTGCTCCTCTCTTCCTCCTCACTCATTACCCAGATGTTCGTGGTCATGACTGCCCAGCCCTGCTGCACGTAATACAGATTTTGGGTTGAGAGCCGCCTACATTTTAATCCTGTGTTTGGTGCTGTTGCATGGACACCAATTCAGATTTTGAACATGACTAAATAAGTCTGTGTTTTCAAACATCTGTAGGATTAGTAATCCAGTTTTATTTTAACATACTTTTTACTTATAATTTGCCTTCAACCCCACCCCCAAAAAACCACCACAACAACCTACCACCCCTCTTACTTCCACTTCAAAAGCTTTGCTTTGCAAATTCTATCACTGATATGATACTGCCATAAAAAAGTCTTAGGGGAATAATCACCCCAAACCTGTTGACACCACAAAGTGACATCTGGTCTAATTAAGACCTAATAATGAGCTACATCTTAAGATACAGAATAATATGACTCCAGCCTGGAAAACTGAAAAAGAGTTTTTCCTCTTGCCCCATTAGAGTTGTTACCTGGCCAGTCAAGTGCAAGAGACAGTATCTGCTTTGACAAAACAACTTTTGCATCTCCAAAAATGTGACACACAAATGTAATCTATTTAAAGGAGTGACAGATCTTTCTCTTAAACAGAGCAGCAGCAAATACCTGGCTAGTAGTAGCAAGTTGAACAGATCAGAAGCAAATAAAGGCCTGGGCCAGTAGGTTAAAAATTAGCGTGGCCCCAAAACTGGCCACATGCTTCCTACCTCTCTAATGGCACCAGCGTTTCCCTAGGAGCTTGGAGGTGTAAGGTGAGTCAGCTTAGTTTGCTGATCCGACTGAGACCAAATGGGAAAAAAAATCACATTTCAGATTTAATCTTGATGCAAGTAGATTGTGTGTTTTCCTTCATCTGTATCTTTTATCTTTTATGAATATTTGGAAGCATATCAGCTAATCACAATGCTTTAAACAAGTATTTTTATTAACATTTCCCCCTAGAATAAGTAAAGGATGAGTTCAAAGAATAGCAAATCTATAAGCTGGGACACCTAGACACGGTAAGTCCTGCTAGCCGGTATGTTCTTAGATGAACCCAAATGATAAAGAGGTGTTTCCCTACAGAAATTGTATAAATTGATTTGGGAGCAGATATCACTGAGATTGAGAGGAACAAGGAGGAACTTCCAAGGAAGTGGTGACAACAGGAGGGTTCACCAACAGCCAGCAAGGTGTGGGCACTACACCTGCACCACAGAAATGCATAATCATGAAAATATTTCATTAGAAAAACACTATTCTCTCTTCCCTGGACAGATCACAACACTGATGGCCAAAATGCCACTCCTAATTGCCTGATGATCGCTGATTGATACCGAGGTTGACACAACTATTCATCTTACAATGAATTTGCCATGAAGACTTTTTGGCAGTGTTTTTTTTTTCCTTCAGTAACTTATACTGATGATATAATACATGCTGATAGGCTTAGTTCTCGTTTGAAATTGAAGGGTACATCACCGAGACCAAGAAAACAACAAATTTCAAAAAGAACAAATTTACTGTAAGAGAGAGTAGAAAAGCAGGTTATAAGAAAATGTTGTGCTCGATATACAGGGACATAAATTCAAATATTGGGATATCAGTTTGAATTTTATCAGAGATTCCTACAGCTATAGCTACAAGAAAGCCTAAGTTACCATTATCAGTTTTTTCTAAAAATTAGTGGTTGGCCAAAAGAGAGATGTCAAGGACTTTTTTCTTCCCCCTCCCTCTTAAAAGTCCAGTCGGGATCTTAGCATTAATACAAAAATTACTTCACAGTTAAACTTTCTTTGTGCATTTAGGGAAATGATATTGCCATGATTTATTTTCTTTCTGGTTACAGAGTCAGATATTAGTGCAGGGCTGTTTAAAAAAATGTATGTATTTTTCCAAGTAACTGCATACTGTAAGGCTTAGTTAAATGAAATTTTTACAAGAATACAGATGTGAAAATGTTTAAATCATCATTTAGAAAGCATGGATGCTGGGATTCATTCTGCTATAGCGTGATACCTAAACTTATGTTTTATGCACGTTCTATTTCCAGTGACCACAAAGAATTCTGCATGTGGTTCACTTATCCTCATTCGACTCATAAAATTACTTCACCAACAGTTTCATTATCATTGTATTTACCTTCAAAGTCCTAATATGGGCCCAAGACTGAAATGAAGATGAGTGTACACGTATTTACACTGTGGGACCTGTACATGCCTGCGTAAGTATTCAGTCCCAGTACATCAGCTTCACTCCTTGCATTTTCCCAAGAGAGGCAAAGATACCCAAAGTTCTAAACCCGGCAAATGTGATCCCCAAAGAGGGAAACGCAAATGAGATGTACCCACAGTGACCAGTTCCAAAGTGTAGTAACAGTCTTTAAAATAATCACATCATCAATAAACCCATTTAAACCGGAGGGCAGTCTGATCATCTCAAGATTTCGTAGACGAGCTGCGTTACTTAAATAACATTACTAATGGATAAAAAAAAATAACCAGGAAGGGCCTTTCAAATCAAGGCAGTTTACAAGAATCAAGGGATTTTATTTTGACCAAATATCCAGAGAAGATGTAGACTCAGGCAGAAATGAGGGGCTGGATCCCCACCACCCCACAGTAGCTGAGGCATAGACAATCTTATGTATAATACAGATTTCAGATTATACGGTTAATGGGCCACAAATTAACACTTTTGCTTTCAACTGCTAGCTCCTTCAGCCCTCTTGTAAAAAGCACGCATACCCCAGCTATCTTTTTGTATTTCAGACGTATTCCCTTTTTCATGCAAACTCAATCACACGGTCTTATCAGAGCATGATTAAAATAGCGGTTGGCCAAAATTAAAAGCTCTTCCTTCGATTTTCTACATTCACCATGGGGAAACTACCTGACTCGCTTTCTGAGGTACAAAAATACTAACCAAAAATGATGCTGCTACAAACTGAGCCCATGCAGGCATGATAAAGGTGTGGGGTTTTTATTGCTCGATTCCCTGGATCCCCGTGATAGCTCTCCAGGGGGGAGCAACGTAATAAAAAGGGTAAGCTGATACGGCCCTTTAGAATAACAATCTTCTTAATTGCTTTACGCATCTCTTCTGCAGACTCGCCTCAGGGGGCACACCCTGTTGGCAAACACCATGTTCTGTAACACAGGTATTAAACGGCGGTTCCAAAGTGCACCAACTTGTGTGTGCCCAGCTGATCCTTTATCGGGGTGATAAGGTTATTTATTGTCCCATGGCACAGCAAGGTTAGTTGTAGCTAATTCCAAAACATGTTCCTGCAAATCAGTAGAAGATTGAGCGTTGGGACCATGTCAAGTCTGGGGCACGAGCTACATATCTGCATCTCTGAACGTCCCTCTGAGCTAACAAAACTTCTGACCTGGTGCCAAGCGTGTCCCTGTTTAACACCTTGAATCCCTTCAAAATGGGGAATAGCTTTCGTGGGATGCTGGGGACCACAGGGATACTATTGTTGTCACAAACTGAAACATACCGCGTGACGTCTTTGGTGCCCTCTTTTTGGGTAGGATTTGGTGACAAGCAAATATTATACCTTTGTCATTATGACAAAGACTCTCTGTTCTTCCCGTTGCACTAAAATAAACCCGTGAAGTCGGCACAGTTGGGTTTCAGATTCCAGGGGACAGTGAGTCTCACTTGGGAGAAACTGTTTTTTATTTCACAGACCGACCGACATGGAAAATATCAGCTGGGGACGCATTGATTCTGTTTTGTTTTTCTGGTGTTTGTGAACTGGCCTGTAAACTCTGCTTGCTTCAGAGGCCAGTCACGCCAGAGCTTGTGGGACACGTACCTTCCCCAGTCTCAGAAAGCAGCAAAGCCCCAAGCTTGCCATTATGATATGAGGGATTTTTAGCTGCAGTGTTTAAATTAAGAGAATCAGTGAAAAATCCAGGAACCCCTGAATCGTTTATGAACAATTAGCACCATCAGACTAATCAAGGGTGAAAGGGGGAGAGGTAACTGTAATATACAGAGATGAGAAGCGGTATTACAGGATAATTTGATACAGTTGAAATGCTGCTTTATACAGTTCGCACAGATGCCACAAACACAACAAATAATTTACAAAATCCATCGTGTCAAATACGAACACCACTGTCCTTCAGGAGAGCAACCACAAGAGTAAGGTCCTTTTGAAAGAGAACACTGGCAAATTAGGACTCTCACATGTCCTTTTTCCCCAGTGTGATTCTATGCTAAAAGCCAGGAAGTAACACTCATAACTTCTCTTCTGGGCTTAGCCTAACAACTGACTAGGTGAGGGATGGCTGGAATACATTTGCCCTGCTCACTCCTCCCCATGGCCCTGCGGGACTAAGGCAGCTCTGCCGGGAGGAGCCGGGTCTGCTCCGTGCTGGTGGGCAGCTGGCTGCAGCCTCCGACTTCCTCCACCTTGCACTAAACGTATTTTAAAGGGAAGGAGAAAAAGGTCCTCCCTTCTCATGATGGGTCCCTTGACAGCATTTCTTTTGTTCGCTTTGAGACTGAGAAAGTATTTCACGGGTACTTCTCTCAGGCTTTCGAGAAAGTCTACTCCCAGCATTGCGGTTTAGGGTGACCTAATCAGGATCTGTGTCTGCAAGGGTGGCAGAAAAAGCTATGCTCACTGCTCTTGGAAGCCAGAAATAATCTGATAAAGGGTTTTACTTTCCAGAGAAGTAAGAGGGCAGAGCTGTGACTGAGTAGTGAAAGAACCCTTCCTTAATTCTTGCAAACAGACATTTTATTGCCCCAGTGTGTACATCAGTTGAATTCTGAAAGATTTTTGCAGCTTTCAGAATTTTCCTCCTTGCGCCACAGTTCAGTGTCAAATGTTATGTACACTCTTTGCTCCTAAAATTATTTTCCCTCTTTTTTTTCATACCTAATATACTTACAAGAGCAAATTTAGTTGAGGAACAGGGAAATTCTCTTAGTATGGATAAATAGAGAAAAATAGCTTGCTAAGAGAGGTAGGCTACTAAAAACTCACCAAGGGCTCACCAAACAACATAAGGAGATTTTTTTTCTTGTCTTATAATAGCTTGCTCGTTTGCCAGTACATTCATCTTTGTTCCTTTATGTCACTACACGTTACCTAAAATATATGTCTGTGTGTATTTCCTATATACAGAGTTCATATGAGCCAATCAAAATTTTTCCCATCAGGAATCTTTGATCTGTTCCTGTATCATGTTGATACGGTGGTAGAGCAGGCACTCATAGATAAACAGTGTGACATTTCTCATATTGTGGCTATTACAGCCTTTGAACGTGCAACTTGGAAAAGGAGTGGCATGTGACGGTGTGGGAATACAGTCAATCTGTGTCAGTCAGGCAAAATTACCAGTCCAAGGGGTTTTGCTGTTTGTTAAAATGCACTGACTCCCTCTGACCCAGCTTAGTGCTGTTTGCTTCTGTGCGATGTCAGAGAAATTCTTCCAGGTAAATAATAAATATTCAATGAGCCTCCCATAGATTAGATATGTCAGCTGCTACATGATCAAACATTCTGAAATGGAATACGAAAGAAGGGGTTTGGCTGTTCTCTTAATAAAATGATGTGTTTTAGCAGACAGCTTGAATCACCAAAAGTGGCAACACAGAGCCTGTAACTTTCTTGAAGTTTCTTCTAGTGGCTTTCAACCTTTTTACCTCTGAAAGCGTCTCCCAAATTGCGCAGATTAATGTGAGAAGTCCTGCAGCTGGGTTGCTCTGTTTGCGCAAACCCCGAAGAATCAGGGGCACCTGACTCCTGCCCGCTGCAGGCATTGATGGATGTCCCCGAGCAGCGCCGGGTTCAAGTGCTGGGACTCCTGGCGCACAGACCCTGCCCCGCTCTTCTCTCAGATGCCGTATCAAGAGCTAATGTGGCGACAAGGCGCGCCAATCCCTAAGGTTCAGTGTCTGGTAGTTAGACTCATTACAATTAGTCAACTTGATATATTGTTTACAATTTACAGCAAACAAGCTTGGGGCTAATTATGACTTAGCTAGTTTGTCTCTTTGATGTCAAGATCCTCTGCAGGAGGCCCAGCGAGTGAACAGCAACTACATTTAGTCTCAAGCTCAGGTACAGAGAATCAACATGGCCTTCAAATTCAGTTGCAGCTACACAAAGTCATCAGACATTAAGAATTATATTATCGTAGCTGATAAAACTTGCTTCAAATAGATTTATTTCTACATCCTCTTAAAACCCCTGCTCTCCAGGAAATTGGTGATTAAGGAAAAAAACGCCACAGCTGTGAATTTCAGCCACTGCTTAGTACTTTCAGACACAGCAAGACTCCATCCGCACAAAATGAGAGAATCCCAAATATTGCTTCATTGCACTGAGATTTATGGATTGGATTTCCGGTTAAAATTGCATTATTGTGAAAGCTATAGCATAAACTATAGATGATTTGTCCCTTTCATGTAGAATTCTGGGCTTGTTCTACCATCGTGTTGCTAAAATAATATTGTATCAATGAAAGCAACGTGATCAGATATACCAGTGTATTAATTCTACAGTTTTAAATCACATAAATGATTAGTAAAGTTTTTAAGGAAGAAGCTAGATCTAGTCAGAGGTGAAATAGACAGTAAAGGGTTTCCAGCAGTACACAGTGCTCCTTTCCTCAATGAGAATTGTGAGTCACAAAAATCCCCTTTTCCGTGGACACCACTGCCAGATCATTGACCTTGACTCTCACTCTCACCTTTGGCACTGGGTGCATAACTCACACTAGAACCGATTATCCCATCGGCATGCCCACAGTGGCAAGAAATGTTGCAGTAAGAAAAGTCTAGCATCATATAAGCTCTCTTAACAACCCCTAGATCAAATTTGTACAGCTATAACGTTGTTGGTTTGGTTTTTTTTTTACCCTTCATTTTTGCAGCTCAGCGTAGGAAGAAAGTTTCATACTTCTTTCGACTTCGCAGCGGTAATAAAGAACCTGCGGCTGGGTTCTAGCTGACAACTATGGTGGTGAATCACGAGACAAAATAGCATTCCCTTTGTTCTTGCATAGTTGGATGGAGTCTGCCCTGCCTCTCGCAGAAGTCAAAATGTACATCTATTCCCACAGTAAGGCGACATGCCGCGGTGTGAGGTTATTCACTCATTTGTGGTTTACAGTTCTAACTGCACTGGGATTATAGACAACATCTAAAAACGATAATCAGAATGAAAATTCTACTAATGAATTAATTTATTACCCTATAATCCCTTAAATCAATCCCACCACATTATAAAAGTTTATTATTCAACCCATTTTTAATTGCCTAGGTAGAATCTGCAAGTTATCTAAAATAAAATGAGATGTGGGTCTCAGCAAAGCAGTTTTTAAGACTTGATGGAAATTACAAGTTTCTTATTCACTCTAAAGGTTAGAGCACTTCTATTTTCATACCTAACACGTTACA
Organism: Rynchops niger; assembly: GCA_013400035.1. Classification (NCBI taxonomy): domain Eukaryota; kingdom Metazoa; phylum Chordata; class Aves; order Charadriiformes; family Laridae; genus Rynchops; species Rynchops niger. Next base: position 298,068 of record VXBH01009534.1, read on the forward strand.
GAGTCAGTTTTCAACAAAACTAGAAAAGATCCCAGCCTTGGCCTAAAAGATTGTTACCTTTGGGTGACAACTGTCACCACCTAGGGGGATGGAGGGAGGGAATTCAGGGGAAAAAGTTCTCATATCTCTCCCTGAAAAGTTAAGTAAAAGCCAACAATAACAACTTAGGATTTCCCAGTAAACTCTACCCTGTTCCTGAACAGTAATTTAATCAATTAGTACCTAAGTATTTTAAAAAATTGTAAGCCAGGTGAAAACAGATGTTAGAAACAAAACTCTGAATAGTTTGAGTTTTACAGTGAATTCCCAGCCACTTTGTATTTTCACCTCTCTGTATTTTTCTGTAATTACAGCAAAATTTGTTTAACTACTGAGGCAAAAGGAGGTTAATGGATAGGATAAAAATTGTGGTCGTGAAAACATCAAAGAATCGGTAGTCAGAAAAATTGATGCCTGTAAATGCTACTTGCCTTGTCTGCCTCCAAAAACCCCACTTATGAGTAGCACTGATGAGGGAGAATCCCAGGTAAAGTCCCTGAAGAAAATACCATGCCTAAAGTGAAATTAATCCTATTTTGCAGAACTTTTTTTTTAAAGCTATTTCAGTTACGGGTTTATCCCTTCAAGTGTTAAAAGAAGAGATATGCCCCAAACTTGCAGTCTGAAACTGGAGGCAAACTTTCCCCACCATTTTAGACAGCCAGTCTGGTTATCCACAGTGATGGTGATTAACCATGACTTTCAGACCCACGGTTTGCATTAACCCATCCCCGCTACACAGAGAAACCTGCAAATCGACACACCAATATCTGAGAAAGTCCTAACCAGCTTCCTCATGAGACTTTAGCATAAAGAAGGACCTTTCTACCAGATCCCTTTGGGGAATAGCACACTGTGCCAAAATCTTCACAGGGACCGAACTGAAGTCCGCCTGAAACCTCGCGTGCATATCTGAGAAGACATGTGTGGTCACAGCAGTTATTTTCCATATTCAAAGAAATGTAATGGAAAGTTTACAAGCTACAGGTGGGATTTTCTGTTTCTTTTGTAGCTGAGGGACCATTGTTTATCAGCTATGGCTGCTGCTATCTGCTGTGTTTATTCCACTTGAAAATCTTTGACCTTTGCATTCCCTGTATCATATAAAGAACAAAGAATATGGATTAATAAAAGTCGTTTTCTCTACTGGCAAAGCAGTTACGAGCATTAGTAATTTGTATGAGTACATACAAATTTGGAAGTACATACATTTGGAAGAGTATCTTCCTCCAAGACTGAACACCTCCTGTTTCTAGTCTTTTGACCCGCAGGAACCTGCTCCACTCTCCCTCTGCTGAGTAAATTCACCTGGCCAGCTGGTAGCAAAATTAGACTTTCCTCCCTCCTGAGATAGAAGGATAAAGTTAAAGTAATGTTATAATGCCTTTATAACATGAAAACCAGTGGTGAATTTGAACTACCTGAGTTCTGTCTCTGCAGGACAATGATAAATGTCCGCTTGAAGTGCAAAGATCAAGTGCTGGGAGAGCAAGGTCAGATGCTTTACATGACATCTAATGTGACTGTCATTTCTCAGGCTCGGTAGCTGATGGAAATGCGGCGACAGGATGAACCAATCACTAAGGTACCATGTCTGGCATTTAAATAGAGTGCAGTAATTCCAGCAGTGCCAAATGATTAGAGATCTAATTGCCATTGTCTAATGAATTCCTCTCTGGCATGGTGTGTATGTTCAAAAAAATGTTAAGCTGAGTCTGGCAAGGTACTCTCACTAAAAATGCATTTTTAAAAGATTAAATTCTGGTTTTCTACTCCTAAATGGTCTCATGAATTAACAAAAGGTTCCATACAGGCATATCTATAAATAATGGATAACTGTCTTGCTGTTTTATTGGGAATTACCTTTCTATACGTTCCAACATTTGGCTCTAGGGAAATAGCGTTGTCTGTATTAAATGCCCCTGCGAGATCATGAGAATTATACAATTCAATTTTTTGTTTTAAAAATCATTATCAATTTCTTTTCTTTGAAGAGTATATCACCTTATGATTGTTTCAATGTACTAGTGACAGATACAAGATATAAAGCTTTGATTAAAGGAGTGGAAAAATATACTTTACTGGGAGACTGAAGACCTCCGTGTATGCCAGTTAAGGTGACTTGATCTCACACTTGATCACCTCTGGGTGAACAGAAATTTGGTAAGAGATTGCTCTTCAGTTGATTTAACTCAAGCCATTGCACCATCCAATGGCATCATGGAACACGTGTAACTTGGGTAAACTCATCCAGAAAATTGGATGTCCCTTTTTAAAATGGGATAGTAGTTAACCAGTTACACAGTTCCCAAAGAGTGTCATGACCTTTCTGTTCCTATCAATATCTAAACACAGAGGGAATTTTTGATTTTTTTTCCTAGAAAAAGTATGTTGTTTCAAAGAAACGCGAATGAAGTCAGGCAGTCCAATGGCCTGTGCAACACCAAGGAATCCCACAGGCAGCGGCACTGTGATTCCCATCTGCCTGTGTAACCTAAACGTTTCCCCTTGGATTCAGATATTGACACTCGCCTGTGCCACATCCCCTTGCAAAAAAAAACCCCGTTTCTCTAGAGTCCTGATTTTTATTCATTCCTATTCTTGAAAACTTTACAAATCCTACAGATAAATGAAAGTCTCATCAGCTGAACATCCGCTGACGTGAGGCTTTATCTGCCACCAAAGTCCACCTTCTTCATAAATGGGGAGGTCTTCTAAATGCCTCCCCACTTTCTGATCTCCTCCTAAAGGTCAGATCAAAGTGAACAAATGTAAGCAGATAAAGTTGAATGCAAAGGGGTTTGAGCTTCTTTCAGGGCCTGTGATTGACAGCTAAGGCCTTGCACAGTGACAGTGTCACTTGAGAGACCCTACACTTTTTTTCCCAGGTTTTCTGCAGTCTCTGGTGTCACGGGGGGACAGCCCCCTGTGGTAATGCCAGGCTCCTCACTGTCAGGGGGCTAAGACCTGGACTAATTCATTGCGGTGCAGTTTAATTAAACTGCACCGGAGTTGTTTCCCTGGTAAAATAAGTGTGGGAAGAGAATGTGTGTCAAAAGAGACATGCCTCTTACTGTGTGTGCTTTATTGTTACACCACAGCTAATATATTGTGGGAATTCCCATGGAGTCAATGATAAACTATATTATCAAGCTCCATAAAATAGGCATTCTACTAGTGAGGGTTACTGTAGCCCACAATTCCATTAATCCTCCTAATTTATTATATTATAGCTGTATGTGAGGTCTCATAAATTTATTATACCCCTTTCATCTTGATAAAAATGCTTGTTTCTCCTCTCAAATAAAAACCCTTATTATTTGTTGTGTCTGTCTCTAAAAAATAAATGTATCAGCCACTTGCAAGAAAATATGATTATTGGCTGAGAAATGTAAACTGCACTTGACATGTCTTCTGCCATAAAATTAAAGAATTTTATTAAACCTTGCTTTCTGAGTACAAACACCAGTATATGAAGGCCCATTGAATTTTTATTTGCTTTTGGTTTAGAGCACTGCATTCTCTTTTATTTATATATATAACTTTACAAGGTTTTTTAATTTAAAGCCACAAAACCTGCATCTGTCAGCTTTGCCTTTTATGAAGCAGGCAATTTTTGAGACTCTACAATACATGTCTCTTGGAAATTGATCTGGGTGACAAATAAAATCATTCCCTCTTTTAGGGCATTTCACATCAGTAAAATATTTGATGATAGGTTATGTTGCAGCAATCTATACTAAAACATTTTATGTATGCTAATATACGTGCTATGTTAGGTAAGCCTATGTGATGAAAAGAGCAAACTTCCCTGGGTCTTGCACCCCTGAAGGGGATGCAAAGTGTCCTCTCTGTCCTTCACTGGCACTTAATGGGTGGGAGAGAAAGCTTGCTTCAGGCAGAGTCTAAAGAGAGGAAGAAGTCCCCTATCAGGGTTCAAAGAAAAATATGAAGATGATCTTGAGTTAGTGGAATCTCACAACAAGCGATGTCAAATGTGGTTGGGGAACACAAGAAAGGCCATGTTATTCAGCCCCCGCTAGGCCAGCATCTCTCATGGTGGCCAGAAGTAGGTGCCTGACTGGGAAAAGGACACAGTATATGACACTCCCGAGCTACTCTCTCAGCCGCAGACTGCTCTCAGCTCAGAAAATTTCTCAGGAAGGATGTGGTTTGTCATATTTACTAATCCTCCACGGACCTGTCTTTCAAACATTTCTCTATTCTCCCCTCGAACCCCTGTAAACTTTTTAAATCTCCAGCATCCTTTGGGAAGGAGTTCCATGCAGCTACTTCACATTGGGGTGAAGAAACCATCTCCTTGCATTCATTTCAACCCTGGTTCCTCTTCACATCGTCTGACAGCCCTAGATTTTGTATTACATGAAACAAAACCCAGCACATCCCTGGCCTTTCTCTCCATGCTCCTCCTTATTTTGTTGATCCCTACTATCCTCTCACTAAGTCCCCTCTGTTGCAAGCTGAAGAGTTCCTCGTGCAGAAACCATTCCTTGGACACTTAACTTTTTAAGAGCAGGGTTTCCTCACCCTCCTGTATCTTTCTTCCTTTTTGGATTCTACTCCCAATAATCAAGGTATATTATAAGCTTTGTGATGTGATGACCACTTACTAATCCAGCTCTCCTTGTGAGTAGAGTGCAAGAAAATTGCTTATCTTGAGCAGCCAGAAATATATCAGCTTTATCAGGGGATAATCCCTCTTCTTGCTCCTTGCAACAAATAAGGCTACCAGGTTAGTCAATATTTGTGGACTTATTACTGCAACGGTATTTTTTCCCCTGCATATTCAACACTTTGCACTGTCTTTGTTCTAAGACTTGTGGTGCTGTGGTTGAAGACTTTTGTCAAAAGCTTACTGAAAGAATCTCTCTATTTGTCCTCATTGGACCTTAGGTTTACATTAAAATACAGAGATACAAAGGAGGGACAATTAATAAGCCCACTTACTGCCTGTTAAAAGCTAAGAAATGTTGCAGAAATGGGGGCGCTTGTGTCATGTCAGAAGTACTCAAAGCTGGAAGGTCTTTGTGAGGAGCTTGCAGGATCAGCGCATTAAGCTGGTTCAAACTACTCCAAAAAGGTCCCAGGCTTTCTGCCATGGTAGTCAGGAATAAACTGAAGCTCACGTCACCTGAAACACACGGAGCCAGTGCTCTTAATAGTTCTTAACACTGGAAATATCTACCACCCAAGATACAGCCCATGCATTTACTATCAGTAAATACAGTACCAACACCTAGTTCCAAATCCAGATGGATCAGGTTTGAAACACAAGGAAATGATGCCGAAATCCTACTGAAGACTTCCAGTCTTCAAGACTGGATAGTCTAGATGAATCAACCAAATATAAGTCTTCCCTAAGCCACGTTAGGACAAATGTCAAAAGTAGCATGTCACGTCGATCTGTAAATTGTAAAAAGTTGCTAGTGCTAAAGATTACTTTTAAACATAAACAAAAAGGCTGAGGAAAAAATTTTTAAATGTTGTGATATGGTCTTAAAAGAGGAATAGGGAGGAAGGGTAAGAAGGCTAAGAAGTTCTCTAGACAGAAACTCTAATGTGAAAGTGGATTTGGTGTTATCTCAAAAGCCACACAATTTTCTCTATTTCTACACAGTTTCCTTTTCCAAGCTAGAAAAAGTCACTTTTTAAAAGACTATTATCTCAAGAAAAGTGAAGTGTCTGATTTAGTGTATTTAACTGCAATTCAAGTTTCTTGAATTGAATTGAACATTAAGCAAACTATTTCATTGGGAACCTGGAAGGAAAAAAGGATCTTTTTCCTAGCAGCCTGAAAAATAATGACTGGCAGGTATTTCCTAAGCATGCCTTTGCTGAGGTCCTTGGGGAAGCAAAGGATAGATTTAAGACTGCATTGAGAGGGTAACACCAGGAGCCTGGGTAATTAGTAAAAACAGAAACAATACTAAGAGAACAGTACCTAGTATCTATGCTGGTGCTTACCCGGGATGTGTGTACGGGGGGTGGGAGGTGAAAAAACTTCCTGTTCTCCAAAACAGTTGATGTGCTTTGCCACCATGGGGGGAAAAAACTCTTTCCTCTTCAAATGGTTTAGAATAACCTCACAGGGTTGCTTTCTATAAATCTTTATGAAAACCCTCAACATGGAACATGTGAATCTAAGAGAGGACTTGCTCATTTCTGTGCTGATCTGTACTACAGTGTGTGTTTGGAAAATGCTACTAAAACAAACAGAATGATGGGATTTTCTTGGAAGTGACAAGAAAGAATCTGCTCCGTGTCATAAAATCTGCCTCTCTCCAGAGTAGCCTCTTAACTGGACCAGGGTGGAGTACTGGACTCTTAACTGCCTTGAAATAACATCTTGTTTGATAGGGAATGAACTCCCACTCAAGTCCCTTCTGGTGTGGCCACTTTTAGACTTTTTTGTGTCTAAAAGCTTCTGATCTCATAACAGCAGAAAGAAATTTTAGATACTAAACCAAGTATGTTCCCTGAAAACCAAGAACATGTTCAACACTTAAACACTTTGGCCACATTTCTGTGACTACTTCTGAAACCGCAGTGAGACATACCTTCCACAGCTGCCTTGGCCACCACTAGATAGAAAAATAGTTGTGGAAACCTGAAGTAGATACTAGGTTGGCTGGACCATGAACGGTGATACTACTTTGTCTGTCTGTCAACCGTGTTGTTTAAATTTCAACAAAAATTGTAAGGCTAAATAAGAGTGAGGTCTTAACCACAGAGCCGGTACATCCTGGAACACTGCTTCTCAGCTCATCAAACTCATCATTTGAATGGCAACATTTCGTACACTCTTCCCCCTCTTTTCTCTCCTTTCTGTCAAAAAGTGGTCTTTGTTCTTCAGATACATACATTTTACATTGCTTCCTGTGACCATATTGTGCAGCACAGCCCTGTGCTAAATTGTTTTCTCGGTTAAGGACATCCTCCTCCAATGGCAGGTGTGCGTTTCCACTGGCCAGCAGATTGTTTCCTGCCTAAAGATGCCTTTTTTTAAAATGCACGTATCCAAACCCTGGGTGTAATGACAACAATAAAATAAATGAAAATCACTACGAGCTGCCAACGTTAGCGAGTTTCTCATTCTGGATTGCAAAAATTGCTCCTTTATCAGTGAACAATGTTCAATAGCTATTCCTTAGGCTGCAATTTTAAATTTACAGTCCTATTTTCAGTATTTCTCTTAGTCATTTTTAGCAGTCAGGTGATGAAAATAACTCAAGTCTTTAAACCTCTGTACAATTGGTAACCTCAAACATGAGCAAATTTGTTCCATGCTATGTTAAAATACTCCGCCTTCACATAGAAGATTGATCCATCAGAATAACCAACCTAGAAAAAGTATGCTTCAAAAACAGTGTTGTGCAATACCCATTAAATACAACTATAGTTTATGATTGTCACCTTAACTTTTAGTGCAGAAGCAGTAGATATTCACCATCCATTTGGAGGACATGTCACTGCTTTCACAGAGACCATTTACTGCCTGCCTTTTTTTTCCTTTTTCTTTTTTNGAAATTTAATTGTAGATTTTGGCTAGCCAAAATTGAGTATTTGAGACATAAGGAACACAGGCCCAAATATGACATTTTATCCCATTTAACATTTTAGCATGATGCTAATAAGTTTGAGTAACTCTCCCTGATGTTAATAGACATTGGCTGATTGGAGCGTAATTGGCATTGGTTAAGTGTTTTGGGATACCCGCACGGCTCCTGCCGTCACTGTCTAGGGGGCGGAGGAAATGGTCTTCACGTAAACCGTAGAAAATACTTGGCTTTTAAAGCCAAGCTGCACAGATTGGAGAAGAGTATGAACACGCTCACCGTCTTGCATGACAGCTTTATAGAGTTCTAACTGAGATGTATAGACCAGAGTGAGACTAGGACCGGGTGGAGATTGAAGCTTTACTTTTTCAAGAAGGAAAGAAAATTCAGTAGGATTTACTGTGCACAGCTACAAAAGAATAGATAGTGATTTTCACGCAAGTCAGCAAGAGAAGACAAACCCCACATTTTTCACCAGTGTTTAACTAAACTCACTGAGACTTGTAAATTCTTTTGCCTATTAGAACAAATCCTATTATTAGTTCATTAACTTGGGAAAATGCATGCTTAGGAAAAACATTGCCATTTACATTTCGTAAGCACCCCTGCGTAGGCTCATAGGGCCCGAATGACTCTCTTGGGAGAAGAGATTTACGTAGCGCTAAAGATAAAGAAGATCTTAATTGAATTAATCCATTTTTATTTGTAGGATGATTTGATATATTTGATTAAAATTGGAATTAACCTGTCAGACAAGACAATTTTCCTTAAACTGTAGTGGACAAGTTTGAATCCATGACATATGCTGCACATCCTATCTTATTGACACACGGAGAAACTACAACAGCTGCCCATCTTGTTCAAGAACAGAAACACACCAACATACTAATGAAGTTACCTCCAGCCTAGACAGCAATAAATCATCTGAATCTCAAAGCTCACCTCATATACGAATGCTTGCAAGAACTGGTTTGAATCACGCCCAGAAGGTTGACACTGGAAGCCATGTGAGAAAAGCGAACGCTAACAAAAAGGACACTTCAGGCAAACAAGCATGCCACAAGGTCCCTTACTGTGGAAATCAAGAAGCTTCTGCTTTGAGTCTATAACTTGGCTGAACTCAGTTGTGACATGAAGGGGTGAGAAGGGATGATGCAGGCGAACAGTACAACTGTTATGTTACTTTCTATTTTCAGTCCAGAAATTTAGTTGAGAAAAAAGATCAGAGGCTTACATGACTTGGCAAAGAAATAGAGATTCGGGGCAGAGAGGTGTGTGGGCAGGGAAAGGGTCCAAATATGAATTACTCTAATAAAGTTGAGAAATATTCAGTTCATACAAGGTTCTTCCATGTTTATTGGCAGCAGTCCTGAACTGACGGCATATAGAGAGGCTTGAATTTAAATAGCCTCCAATGACAGCCATTCGAAGAGGTTGTTCCGTCTTAAAACAAAACAAAAATAAAGCTATTACACTCTTTGTCTGGAGGAAAGTTCAGGGTCAAAAAAGGATGAGAAAGCTGTGCAGTTAGTCAAGGTTAGGAAGACGATCTAATAGAAATATATGACACAGTTTCTCACCATGGAGAATTTTCTTCACTATCTTTGTTTCTGTGGAGACCTTGCTGGATTTCTTTGGTTTTGTGGGTTTTGTTGTTTTTTTTTTTTTTTTGTGTGTTTTNNTTTTTTTTTTTTTTTTTTTTTACAGTACTGGTGTAGCTTGCAAGTCCTTTGCCATCACTAACACATAGTGAATAGATAAAGTGAATAAAATTTTGCCCCTGCCTTCCAAATCTGTGTGTTACTGGGGTGGGTTGACCTTGGAGGGCTGCCAGCTGCCCATCCAGCTGCCCTCTAACTCCCCCTCCTCCACAAGACAGGGGGTGAAAATAAGATGGAAAAATTTGTGGATCAAGATAAAGACAGGGAGATCGCTTACCAATTACGAAATTAACTTACTGCCAATTAAAATAGACTTGAATGGTGAGAAACAAAGATGAAGTTAAAACAACACCTTCTATGCCCTCCATTTTCCCCCAGCTCAACTTCACTTCTTCGTTCCCAACTCCTCCCCGAGCAGCTGGGGCGATGGATTTGGGGGACTGTGGTCAGTTGACAACAGCCCCTCTCTGCCCCTCCTTCCTCCTCACACTTTTCCCCTGCTCCAGTGTGAGTCCTTCCCATGGGCTGCAGTCCTGTAGGATAAACCTGCCCCACCATGGGCCTTCTATGGGCTACAAGGGGGTCTCAGCTCCAGCATCTGGAGCACCTCCTCCTCCTTTCACTCCTTGATATCTGAAGGGCTGTTTCTCACACTGTTTTTCCTCACTCCTCAGTCCTGGGCAGCCTTTTGCCCTTCCTTAAATACATTCTTTTAGAAGCAGCAGGTCCCTGCAGTAGGTCCATTGGAGCTGGCTGGCACCGCCTATGTCCAGCATGGCTCAGCCCCCAGCCTCTACCACAGAAGTGCTGCCAGCACCTGGGCACTCGCACCCAGTACTGTTACTCATGAAATTTTAGTGATAAGGACATAATTTGTCCTTTTTTAAAACAAAACAAAAAAGGCCTACCAGTTTGAGAGAGTAAGGGTGAGCGTATGCCAAGGGACAGAAACCCAGATAGGCACGTGGTCTCCCTCCAGCACCTCCTGCTTTTTGTGTGCTTGGCTGCTTACACGTCAAATTCCTCTGAATACGTTAAAAGAGATATGTTAACACATTTGCCATTCATAACCGACCGAGGCAAAGCAATTACAAATTATATTGCAGGTGACAATCCTGCCTCTCGGCATTCAAGGAAGCTTCTCCCAAAGACTTTTTAAACATCTCCCGGTGAAGCGCAGTCTCAGCGGGAGAAGGAAGGACTCGCCGGGAGCAGTTTCTGTGCTTGCCCTCGGGGCAGGCTCGTTTCCCATACTCGGTGCAAGCGCAGCCTGTCTTGCAATAACCCCAAACTCGAAGATGCCCGATAAAAACCAAGTCCCGCTAGACATAAATTTTACTCTCACATCTCCAGCCTGCCGCCGGGGCTGGTAGGAGCCTGTGTCTACACTGAAGATGTGCTTCCAGGGGGTGGTGACAGCTCTCAGAAGAAAGCAGCGAGTGAAAGGGGAACATGACAGGGGGCTCTGTCTGACATGAACCTTAGCAGCATGGGAGAGGTTGCGGGGACGGCGGAGGGAGTCAGTGCAGCCTGGCAGGGGACAGGGCGGGCGGCATTAATTCTCACCCTCAGACAGAGCCTTCTACCAGCAGCTCGAATCAAAAAGAAAAGTTTGCTTTTAAATCATACGGAAAGTTTCAGGGTGTTATAAAAAAAAAAAAAAAGTAGTTGTCCACCATAAATAATGTAAATTGCAACAAAACAAAGTTTAAAATAGGCTAAGAGTAATATACATTTCTGATCAAAATAAAGACTGGTTACCTCAAGCTACTTGCACACTAGCAGTACTTTTTGATAACTACATCACCTTCTGCCGTGACTATTTATGTATTTTACTGATTTGTTTGAAATTCCTGTTGGGGACGGCTACGAATTTGGCATAAAGCAGTGTGCTGTAGAGACCAGAAATACCGTGTGTGTGAAGTAACCCAGTGTGCCTTTTAAAACCTCAGGAACAGCCTAAGAAATAATGTGAACATTTTCAAACGTAAGTTTTATATTTCTGCAATTCAGAGATGAAAATAAAAATCAGAGATCACAGCCAGTGGATAGCTGAAAGCTGAAGCTCAGCATTTATGCATGGATTAATTTCATCAGTTGTGATTGATTACCCGAGTCAGAGAGCAGTTTTGCTTCCACTCTACGCTGGCTTTATCACTCACAGAATTCATCTTTGCTTAAGTGGGAAAAATGCCTGTTCACAGGTAACGCTTTAGCCACACCGTACACGCACTGGAAAGAAACCAGGCACAGAAGGACTTGGATTCCCCGGATTTTGCATTCTTCTGCTTGCTCTCGCAGGTGGAGCAGAGGCTACAAAAGATACACGCTCTCGCATTTGTACCACAGACACACTTGCTGACCAAAGAGCAGCAGCTTTACCAATCCAGCCTTGAATCGAGAAATCTGAGCGCTGTTCCTTTGCTCTTGTTTTGCTGGGGTTTTTTTGAGGATGGAAAAATACCAATGCAGATCTAGCATCCTTAAATAAAAACTATAGTTCTAAACAGTAAGTAAAGGCTGGCGGTTTTCTCTGCTCAGGTCTGAGATGAAGTGGAGCTGGCAGTCATTTGAAAGAATAATATTTTTCAGAGATTCCCTTATTATGAATTGGCCTCAGATGACTAGCGAAGTATGTTAAACATCAGGTTGATTCTTCTTTTAATAGAATTCTCTGAACATAATTGCACAAATTTCACTAAGTTTTAAGGTCAGGGTAAATCAGAAATATGCACTTACTCTATTACAAAGTTCAATCAGAAAAAAAACCCACAATGGTCTGTCATGGAGCAAAACCATCAATATTTTAACACAAATTCTTGGAAAACTAACTGAAAAATAACTTTGAAAAGGCATATCTCCCTTTCCTCATATGTAAGCCAGCAGTGAACATCTCTATGAAGTGCAGAACACGGTCTTAACAGGGAGGCACTCTTAGTGCTACTGAATAAAAAACCACATTAAAACACATTTCAGAGACATACTGTAAGCATCTATCAGCCGTAGATTCCGTTGACGCATTCAGAAAGCCAAATTGAGTCCCAGCATTACCAGGCTGGTAAGACCTGTCAACAGCGACAGGATAATATCTTGAGTTTTTTAAGGAAAAAGGCACATCACCTATCAGCTATCATCTTTGGCCAGCATGTAGAATAAAACAAAATAGCTCTGCAAGGGGGCTTCGCCCCTGCCACAAGTCTCCTCTGTTCCTCTGGCACAAGAGGAGCGGTGGCAGGAGAAGTTGCACAACAGTCTGGAAACCCACCTGGAAAATAAGCAATTAAGAGTAAGCAGTAGCTGTCAGCCACTGGCCATGCCATCAGGCCCTTTCTGAGCACGTCATTAGGGCTGTACACCTCATGTCTAATGTCCCCAAGTGTTTTGCTTGGCTAGAAATTCACTAGGACTCCCATAAAAAGCCAGGGTCCATGCTGAATGAACAGAAATAGAAGTACTGTCTCACAATGGCCGTGCTCAGAGGTTAGAACACGTGAATTCACGTAAACACGATGCTTCACTGGAGAGAAACTAGAACGCTTGCCGGCACAGATCGTGTTGAGAAGGGAAGGGCTAAGAGGAAAACGTCCTTCCAAAAAGAGGCTTACTAGGTCAAAAATCAACCCAGATTCACCAACCTGGACACTTGCCAAGCATTTCCTAAGACAAGCCCAAACCAAAGGGAATTTTTAAAAGCTAAGAGTGGCAATTCTGAGCGTTTGTGCTCCGTGAACATTTGGGGAGTAGGGAAAGGGCTAACTGGGTGCTCTGGCGGAACTCGATGCAGGTAACCCCATGCTGACTACTGAAGTTACCCACGTAGTGTCAGCTGGGCCCTGATGACAGGAGAACCGCAGTCACTTTCACAGGGAGTTCTGGGAAAGATCTGTCTGAATTAGTCTTAAAGGCAGTTTGTGAAACTCTATGATTTTTTCCAGGTTCTCTAGCACATAAATTTCAATATAACTGCAAAGTGGAGAACAAATAATTGTTTAGCAATGAGTTGAAGACAAAAGAACGAGTAATTGCTTGTTTTCTTTATAGATTACTTAGATTATAAAATAGAACTTCAGGCAAAAAGTGTCATTCGCCATTAATTTCTAGCTCAGTAGATGCAAAATATTTGCGGTACAAAGTGAACGTGGACCCCTGTTAAAGTGCAATATTTTCTCCTGTTTGTTTAAAGATAACAGAGAGAAAAGTGCAAAGGCGAAATGCCCTTAAGGAAAGCCAACTAAATTCTGCTCGTGATGAAAAGAGCCGGGAATATAAGGTAGAACCAGCTCTCCAAACCAATCTTTGTGCAAGGAAGTAAATGTTAAGACTTGAAATGGGAAACTGAAGGAGGTCACTCTGCTTTTATTGAGCTTTTCCTTCTTGTCAAACCAGCGGGTTGTGTGTTGTACTCCTTATGGGTCACTGATAGCCTATCACAAAGCCCCCTCTGTTTGGATACCGTCCCCGAAATCCCACCAGCCAGCAGAGCAGAAACACTGAGGTGGAGCTACCCTCCGAAAAGCTTCCCAGCACAATAGCTGCTGCTGTCACGGTAGGACAATAAAGTGGATTTTATGCTGGTATATTTTTCTCATCATATGCATGACAGAAAGTCTAATGGGCCTTGCTAGTTTCTTAGTGGCTTTTAAGGCCCTATAAAGTAGCCTACTATCAGTTTGATCTGTGTTCTCAAGATGTCTGCCTGAACATCAGAGAGCTCCAGCAGGAGCTATGTTTTCATTCCCCCAACCTGCATGGAAAAGATAAGCTAGTTAGCTGAGAAATTAGAGAGGGAAACTATTAGCATCACAGAAGTGAAAACAAAAGCACTATGAGAATTTATAGACGGGGAACACCTACCTACCTACCTACTGCTCTCTTCGGTCTGAAGGGGTTTCGTTAACACACCTTTTATTTTCCAGGGGAAACTGCTTTCCCTGCCAACAGTCCTGATGGGCAGGCACTTGTTTAATGTCGGTGGAGAAACACTTTATCCTTCAATAGTCTCCTTGCAGTTGAATCTCTGACTTTATGGAGTTTCAAAAGGGGCCTGGTTTCTAGAGGATGATAAGATTGGGCTTCCGAATGACTGATGACAGGAGTTACAGACAGAGATGTGTGTAAACAAGTAGAAGGGGAGATGCTTCTCTTCTCATCAATACTACATGTCTTGCCACTGAAGGCACACCCCCTCTCCCTTCTCTCTCCTTCTCAGCAGACAGGGAGCATCCTATGTCAATTCGCTCAGTGCCAGATACTTCTGTAGGACTGGTACATCCTCATCACTGCCCCATATCCATCGTTATCCTCAATTCAGGAACTTTCTACTTTTCTCTCTGCCTTGGCTATACTGGGATGACCTATTGCAGCTGGGTCCACAGAGACGGTACGCCAAGAATAAAAGACAGAGAGAGCACACAATGTTTTTGCAGCCTAACTTACAAACTTCATTCTCAGAAAACAAAGAGAGAGAGAGAGATTGATTCTGTTTTCCATTTTACACGGATTCAGATTCTCTGTCTTGTTTCTACAATCACACCTGATAATTTATGAACAAAAAGCTGTGAGTCTGAATATATCTATTGCTCAAACACATACTGTTATTGACCAAGATTCTGCCAGACTCCCTCACAGGAATACCTTCTTTTGCAACAGTTTCCCACAGATTTAGCAGAGCTTTTGATGGACTAAGCCTCCTACAATTTGAACATCGTTAGCAGAGTCGGAATGGTGGTCTGGACGGTGCTGAAGTTGAACAGAGAACAGTTGAAACTTGTCTCTGAAAGAACTCACACGCAACTTCAGACTTTGAAAACTCTCAGGTTCAGGTTAATTTCCAGAGATTACTTCCATAACTGACATTCATCCTATCTGAAATGAAGACTGCAGAAAACGTTACACTGGCATGACGTTAATCTTGCAGCAACTTATATTTGGACCTTACAGACTGATGGCCAAATAGATCTCTGTCCTGCAAGCAAGTGCATCTAGATGCTAAAGTTCTGCAGAGCAAATACGGTTGCATGAGTTTTGATGATACAAAGCAGAGAAAAATTGGAACAATGAAACTTTTGTCTTCTCTTAAATAAATAAAAAAATGATAATAAAAGAAAAATATTTTAATTTTGGAGTGGAGAGGCATCTCGGTTTCCGCAGAGCACCTAGGTCGGAGGAGATGCACCACAGCCTGTTTTCCTGGTGTGCCCACGCCGTTTTCAGGACAGAAAACACTTGTCGTATCACCTAAACATATGTATTACAGTGGTACCCAGCTCTTTCACAGACATCTGGGAACAACCTGGCTTCTTGCACTCCCCACCCCTCTCCTATGCATCGCAGTGTAAAGACACGGGATTATGTGGCCCAGTGTCCTACAATAGTCCCTTTGAAGAGCGTGGAAAAAAGCAGAACTTAATAAATCTCTCTCAATGCCCTCCTAAAAAAGGCAGAAAGTTTTTAATCAGCTGTTAAGGACATGTTTCTTCTGTTGACTAGTACTTGCACTAAGCATATATATTTACATAAACATTTTGTATATTTACTGTTGGTTTTGAGAGACGTGATACACATGTCACTGAGGTCAACAACATTTTAATTGCTAAAGAACATTTTTTCAAAGCCACCTGGGAATGGTTAAAACAGGATACGGGGCTTTTATTCCCGTTTGCCTTCACGGAGCGAGCTCTATTCTCTGCTGTACACACGATAGTTGCTATGCATACAGACAGAGCCTTAACAATACTATTCTGACATTTAAGTATTTCACCCTCTGTGCAGGACAGCCTGTTTGTATTTTTAAGCTTGGTTCTTGGGCCAAATGCAAAGAGACCACTGTGTGACTCTGGGCTTATCTTCTGTACTCCCATCTAAAAAGTTAATGCTTGGGTGTGTCAGGTATCACCTGGGGATTTAAGCAGGAGGCTTTTTGCAGTTAACCCAATCCCATGGCCTGCTCTGCATTACCTTTGATTTGAAGGCAGTTTAGTTAACTACCAAACTGCCCCTTCTATTAATTGGAATCAAATTCTCATTACATGTGGGAGCACAATAATTCCTCTTTTGCCTCCTTAAGGGCTCTATACATACTCTGTTACACCTTAGAGTGAAGGTGCTGGTGAGATACAGGTGAAGAAGGTTGTTTTGTTGTGGTCACCTTCTTGAACCTGGTTTTCTTTGCTGAACGTTTTCAAAGTATCAAAATCTAGTTATCCTGGCAGTTGTCTATACAGAGGTTAGTACTTCCTTGGTCAAAGTGATTTCTGGCCGTTAAGAGAAACAGTTTATTCATCACTGGTTTCTGTTCTACAACAATCAAGCTCACTGTTGTCCATCTTTCAGCACCTGGAAAAGCAGGAGAACAGGCATGAGCTCAGTCTCATCTCTCCTCATTACCAAGGAGGCAAAGTTCGTGTCCGGCCTGTGTGTAAAGAGTAGTGGTCCTGGTCACTAGACAGGCACTCTTCTTGTTTGTGGGCTAAGTAAAACCTTACATATGCCCCTAGTCAAGAGCTGCAACAGGATTCTGTATTGATGCCACAAGGGATCTGAGCAGTTCATACGGCATAGGTAGCGGCTAACTTATCAGCTGGATTTTAGACTCATGCAGGGAGCTCTGGGGAATTTTTCCAAAAGGATTGCTGCTCCAGTGTCCCCGGGAGCCAGGCTCGTCATCCCACCCTGGGGCACTCCGTGCTGTTGCAGCGTTAGCCCACAGAAGGCACGGGCAACTGTGCTGCACTGACATGATTCCCACGGCGTCCTACAGCGTCCGTGGGACCAGCTCTGCCACGGCAGCCAGGATCAGCTTCTCTTGCAAGTCAGACTGCTCCATCTCTCTGTGGCAATGCCTGCTTACTTCTAGCCACAAACTATTGCATTGTGCAGAATAGGCAAGCAAGGGGACGTTTTAAGAAGTTATATTTCAGAAGAGAGGGATATTTGATGCAACATCAGTGCTGGTTCCTTTCAACAGTTTACCAAATTACATCTGGCTTATAAATCCTTACTTATAGCAAGAATAAATACCAACTGAAAAAGAAATATCAACCAGAATTGTGCCTGGAGGGCTGGTGTGTTGCTACAGTCTCCATCCTTCACTATACCTGCTGGTTTTGTCACTTCTGCAATTAGACTATCAGAGACAAACGTCACGTATCCCATCTCCTTCTTCTACAGGCTGACTTGCCCACTTAAGGGACAGCATATATGACAGACGCTCTCTGTCTTATTTCCACACCTGATGCAGAGACAGAGGCTTTACAACAGAATCATTTCTGTTAACCTAGGGGACACATGGACGTGCTTGTAGACAGCAATTGTTATCATTTTGCCACCCTAATCATTCCTTGAGGACAGGTGCCTTTTGCTTACTGCCCTCTAGGTTTTTAGAGGAGGCCAGATTACCGGTTATATTTAAGATACACATTAAATATAGCTTTTGGTAAATGAAGAACACCTTTTGAAAATCCGGCTAGGAATTGTCCCTGGGGTATTTCCTTTGGGAGAACCTAACTCAATTTTGGTGATTTAAAGGTTCTGTCTAGTTCTTTTAAATATTCCTTTGACGTTGTATTGCTCTGCTTGTAATAGATTGTTATTGCCTTATATTGAGTTTGCAGAGTGAAGGTAAATCTTTCGTGATGTGATTGTGCTGCCCCAAACTTAATATTGTTCAGAGGTCCTTTATAACTCTCTGGTTTCTCTGCAACAAGCGGGACAAATTTTCATTTTTACTCTTTTAGATTTTTATTCTCTGTTCTGAAACTCTAAGGGACTATATTTGCAGGCAACATCTAGTGCACTTTTCATGAACGGAGAACTCAAATGCCATGGTGGGACCACTGTTAGTCCCTTTCCCCCAACTACTGATTTACAATATATATATAGGGAGAGAGAAGGAGGGAGAGAGCACGTCCGTGCCCTGGCATCCTATAGTAGTATTTTTAATACTGTAGAAAACCAAAAGGCTTCCAGTTCTGATATCAAGTGTATCATGGCAATTCTTGCTTTAGAGGTATGTAACATATACATTTTCATATAATACTGCCAGACTAATTCCTTATATTGGTACCATAAGCATGGTAACTAGCTGCATACTACAAAAGACTTTCTGACCTAGGTAACGAGCAAATGACAATCAATATACTATACAGTATATAGCTATGCTTTTTTTATACTGTATCTATGCAAAAGCATGCATAAACACATATATAGTGGAAAACTTGCCTATTTTTACCTCTGCCCAAGTGTGGGTTGTTGGGGTTGTGGGGTTTTTTGGGGTTGTTTTTTTTTTTGTTTGTTTGTTTTTTTGAGAACCCTGCCTAGATGGACAAGTGGAATTTCACAAGCGTGGTGGCAGGTACAAGTACACAACACTGACATCTACAGGTCAGGAAACCTATCTTTTTTGATGTTCTGAGCCCAAAACGTCCTGAAGGCGTTCGCATCTGGAGTGCACAGGGCTCTGGCACAGGTCTTGAGTTTCTTCCTGGGTTGCATGCACAGAGCCAGCGAGAGCACCCGCTTGGCTCCCCAGCGCCTGTCGCAGGTTGACAAGAACCCTCTGGCTCGGGGAGGGTAGCCCTAAGCCCGTTTTTGAAGGAAGCTTTGCAGTTGCTTTTCAACAAGCACGCATGGCAGTCCCAACTCAAGGGCACCATCCCTACACTTGCTCTCGTTCGTCACACACCTTGTGTCCAAAAGGCTCCCCTGCTGCCCCGTTTCCTAATAGAGGTTTAAATAATAAAAACAAGCAAAACTTTAGGGGCAGATCACGTTTCTTAATGAGGCAATCCACATATTTCCTGTCACCTCTTTTTAGAATATTTGGTAATGACAGTGAACGTAGGATGGGGTTTTAAAATTTTGTCATGGAATTAGTGTATTTTTGTATGAAGATATTTTCGTTGTGCATTCTGCCAAGTAGCTTACTGGACAGAAAAAAAAAAAATCATAGAACAAATGAAAGAAAACTCTCCGTTTATGGAGGGATGTCTTTAAACATCAACTGTCCCCAAAGTCTTTGTGTTTCTCTAAATGCTTTGACCCCTTTTAGTGTTCAGGTTTAACTTGGAAGCCCACACAGACTGCAAAGGCAGTGTTTCTTCTGAGGAAAAAGGGAGCATTCTTTTTTTTTTTTTTTTCCCCCTCATCTTTGTATTAGCACAAAATATCTGTACTGCCTAAGGCTATTTAGGAAAGAGACTCAACATCTATGCAGGTTAATAAAGCAAAGAAAGAAAATAGTTTGTCACTATTGTGTAGCTGTTCTTGTTTCATTTTGGTTTTCAGTTGGGGTCTCTTTTTGTGTGTGTGTGTGTGTGCACATACTTCTGGGGAGGTAGGATTTCATTAGAAATGCTGAAGAAAACCAACCTTAATTAGCCTGAAACACATCAGTAAACTCAAGCTTGCTGGCGCAGAGTCATGTAGTGTGAAAGGCAGATACACTGGGGTCAGTCATGGTGAGTTAGTGGTTTAGCAAGACTCCCATGAGCCTACCTCTCAAAACTATAAGCGGTCAGCAAGACAAAATAGCCTTGATCAGCATTCAAAGTCATGCCTCTCTGGACAGGATGGTTAGCTACAGTTTTCTGCCTACTAATGTTGCAATTATTCCTGGTGCCCTTTGTATCCTGGGTCTCTTATTCTAAAATGTTTGGCTCAAACCCTTTTCCCAGGTGAGTGTGCTTTGACTTTCTGTAAGCTAAAGGTCCTTTGTGAGATGTGGCTTTGACTCAGAGAACACAATCTGCAGACACTTTATAAGAAGTTTGGGGCTAAAATCTGCTCTGACATTCAGGCAGACACCCCGTGCAGTACAGGCAGCGCTGGCCAGGCCAATGGGCACCTGCAGCGTACCAACAGCCTTGGGGTAAACTAGGCTGAATCTTCATAGCAACTGTCAAAACATTTATAACACAACAAAAAACTATTATTTTTTTTTTTTTTAACATGCCCAGCTGAAAAACTGAGGCTTCGGACTTGTTGGAAACGCTTGTAGGAGAGTGGAGATTGACACTCAAAGCCCCAGGTTGGATGCAGTGAAGGTGCATCCAAAGGTCCTCACCCAGACCAGTAACGTGGCTAACTTCAGTCCATTTCAAATACTGGGACTCCATTCCCACAAGAACAAGGGATTTAATAACAAAAATCCTTTGAGGGTACAGTTTCTTCTTTGGTAGCTTTCCTCTGGTCGCAAAGCTGAAACGACCTTGGGAGGGAGGATGAGAAGGTCTAGAGCAGAGATTGCCGGGCACTCACATAAATTTTGGAGCAGAAGCCTGGCAAAACAAATGAGAAAAAAAACAAAACCCAAGAAATTTCAATGCTACTCACGAAATTTTGAGTTCTGCAGTAATGTGAATTGGCAGAAGTGGCTGCTATCGAATTGTAAAAATATCGACACTGAGAGGCTGTTCCTGTTGCATGGATCAGCACTGCAAAGTGTTGGCAGCTAATACCTAAACAGACCCAGCTAAGATACACATCCACAAAAACCCGAGTGTCTGCCAACCCTACCTATTTCCTGAACATAAAGTAACAGACTCGCCAAAAAACCCCCAAAGTCTCCTTGTATCCTCAAGAGCTTTTGCTTCTCCTAAGATAGCAAAGGAAGAAAAGGCATGTTCCAGGGTTCCTGCTGATGTGACTGGAGAAACCACAGAAAGGGCCCTGGAAAGGCTTCAGAGGGAGGTGTATTAGATTATAAGAAGCTGCCCAGATTGCTGCAAGGAACATGGCAAAAGTACAAGATGCTATTGGAGACAACCCCCAGTCCGGCTGCCGGGGAAGCAGGGAGAAAAAGGGGCCCCCCGAGGCCAGTTTTGCCTTTTTTGTTGGTTTTTCACTTCCATATCTACGTAGAGATCTCTCTGGCTGATGTTTAGCTTTCTTTGTGGCGATTTTATCGCTGCTACATAACACATCCCAATGCATTATCAAAAGAATAAAGCTGCTGGGACAACCCAGCTGATCACCGGGTTCCGATACGCCGAGCTGCCATCAACTGTCTTTTCACCGACTGCCTTGACTGAAAGGGAGCTGGAAATAAGAGGCGAGGAGCCAGTGCCTAGTGACACTGCAGGGACCACAAGAGGAAGATCGCCTAACGCATTTTGCTTTCTTATTGTTAGCTTTGTCTGATCCTGAAGTACAGGTGCTGGTAGGTGAGCTTTCCTGGGGTCACTGCCCCTCTTCACACTCTGCATTAACTCCTTCGCTGCCCCATGGCGACAGCTGTCACACACCCCACGTACAGCATTTTGAGAGGTTATGCAGAAAAATGACAATTTACAAAAATCTTCCAATGGTGAGGGATTTGGGATGGCAAAAGTACACTGAAAACAGGAAAGGTTATACCTTCAGTCCTCCTGCAGCCTGCCTCTTTTGGGTCGCATATGTGCAATAAAGATTAGTGATCTAATTTCTTAAGGAAAATTGTAGCTTAATTTACACGAACTGGAATTTCTGAGTTTTGAAGTGATTCTTTCTGCAATGGGTAGCAGAGAAATAAAACCAAGCATCACCTTTCCCTCCTTTACGGGTCCTTTCCCTCTCTTCCCCAGCCTTTGTGGGATCTGTTTTTCCAAAGAGTTAAACTGGGTGGTTCTCAGGGGTTTACAAGAGGCATAACTATTCCTGAAAAACAATCTGATACATTCAACTTAGCAAGGCACTGCTCTTTCCCTCTAATCTTTCAGCAGGACCCAAGGGAGGCTAAAGCTGAGATCAGCCTATTCTCCCCTCGAACTTTGATTCGCTATTAAATTCCTCCTAATGACGATGACTTTGCCATCTCACGTTCATCAGTGGGCTATGCGCAGAACAATGCGGGCCCAGCGGCGTATAGAGGGACATTGTTCCTGCCTCCTGGTTGCTCTGTTCGAGCAGCATCACGTGAAAATCCTCATACACGATAGGCATGTAAAACCAGCAAGCGGTATTACTCTCCAGGGTGCGACGGTAACTCAAGTCATACCTTGTGCGTGGGCGTTTGTATTTATGTGATCTCCTGTTGAGTTTAGAAAACAAAAACAAAACCCGCAACAGAATAACATATAAAGAAATACCAGAGAACTCGGTGGAAAAGGAAATGCAACTCTGTGATGGAGGAGCCTCGTGCCCACCCACTGCGCAAGTGACTGATCTGTGCTAAAATACTATGCCTTAATTTGCACGTCAGCGCATGGCAGAAAACAATTTTTATAGCCTGTTAAACCCCCGATTCCTTACTAGCTTATAAACAGACCAACCATGAGCAAGCCAGCATGTTCCCCATCACTACTAACGACTACGCTAAGAATGCGGATTTCTATGCCCTTCTACAGAAGTGCCCCAGCCAGGAGCAGTGCTTACTGCTCCGAAGAATAACTCCATTTTCTTTACTATTCTGAGAGTTTATCCATTTCTGTCTGAGATTTCCCAAGCAGACGTCTGTGCGCATCTCATGCAACATTCGCAGGGTGCCGCAAGCCAAGCCACACAGACCGTGCTGCAGGACACCGCACACTTGAGGTCAGGACACGCAGCAGCACTGTCCCTGGGACTGTGGGACGGGCAGATGGCTAAAATCCTCTTCTCCACCCACACTGTTCCACGAGGTACCAGCCCTACCGTACTGTAATAAGGACCGCAGCTCTCAGTATTTGTCCCTCTGATTTCTACATCCCTGTCCTGCATTTCCAAAGTTACGGGTAGGGCATTACCGGTGCACATCGTGAGTAGCAAGAGCTGAATCTTCCATGTTACTTTAGTAGACAGGAGGCAAGAAAACAACAAAAGCCTTGGATTTGCGAGGCTCGTTTCCCTCTTCACACCCGGTGTAACTCTTTCACTGCCCTGCTCCAGTAAATAACATGCTCAGTACAGGGGCATTGTAAACTCTGGGGGAAAAACTGACAACGCCTGGAAGGCAGAAGTCCAGGCATGAAGCACTTTCCATGCTAGCAACTACAAGGACTCTGTGCCTTTCCATCATTCCCTCAGCTCTGTCTCTTAAAAAACAACCACATACCTTTAACAACAAACTCAATTTCATTATTTCAAATGTTTTTCTAAACTCCTTTTGCAACTAAACTAACTAGTTTAGTTTTCTATTCACTGAATTTTATACAGCTACCCAAACTAGGTGGTTTTTTGGGAAGGAGCCTTAATGTGCTCAACTTTTACCAATCCAGGTCAAAAAGTAACCACTGCAATCAGGAGTTGTGTGCCCTTTGTTTCTCTTTCTGCTTTTTCTTACAGCAGCAAAGACATTTTTAAACATTTAATTTGAGATGTTCAACCCAAAGGAGTAGTTCATTACCCAGAGGCAGCAGCAAAACAAAGTAGAAGGAAAGTAAAAGAAAAATCCTAATGCCAAGTATCAAAAAGTTTCAGAAGGATTAGACATTTTTGAGTTGCTCTGCATGCACACACATCAGCTTGACTCAGGAACATGATGTCTAAAATCACGCTAGCATCAACATCGCTTAGGGCCAAAGAAATCCATTCCCCCAAGCGCAAAGCTTAATCTGATTTTTCTCACAAAGGCTATTATGAGGTTTTCACTTGAGTCACTAGAACAAACTGATGCGGCCATCAAATCAGGTACTAGGCACAAATGTATTGAAAATCAGATTTAAACAGGTTTGTAAATGTTTAATATACAGTAATTAATATCCAGCATAATTGATCAGAAATAACTGGTGAAAATAGAATCTTATCCCTGTGAATATCAAGATCACTAAAATAACCAAGGTTGAAGCTACCTATTCATTTATGAAAGGATTTAGGCTCACATTCAGTGACGGCACTGAAATTTGTGTGCATCAGATCATAAAGTACTGTAACAATATTACCTTTGCAAGGGAAGAGAAACTGAACTTCAGAAGCTGGCTTTTTTTTTTTTAATATTATTGGCTAAAACGTCCTTTAGTCCTTTTTCTGATCAGACCAACAAAAGAACAAAGACAGGTCTAAGTACTGGCAAAGAATGTTTTAACCCATGTTCCCGTCAAAGGGAAACAAATTACTCTGCCCTTATCTCTGAAAGGAGATCCAGCCTCAGAGTAACTTGGCCTCCTGCAAGGATGTGCCCAGTACCAAAAAGGAGAGCTCCAGTGTGAAAAGGAAACCGTTTACCTTCGTGGTTATTTTTATTGACTGCTACATCCTTTTCCACGTCAGGCGCTCAGGTGTTCGCATTCATTTACCAAACTGGTCACAATTTCCCCTCCCTTTTTAAAGACAGCGACAAATAAACCTCAGCTCGCTTTGCGTGCATCTCGCAGCCTTTTTGAAAGACAAGGCTCAGCCCCTCCTGCGGGATACGGCTCGAGTGTTTGTCAACCAAACGCCAGAAGAAAGCGCGCGTGGGCTGGAGAACAGGAGCAGGGCTGAGAGGGGCGCCTCATCACAACCTGCCTTCGGAAGGACAGTGCAGAGCCCCCGTGAAACACCTCTGCGTCTGCGGTTGCCATTTCAGTCTTCTGTTTGGCTTCTCTCAGTATTTTGTCCCGTTTCTCGGCCAGTTGCTCTACAAGCCTGTTTCGTACTGTGGAAGGGGACTGCAGGTCGTTGAACAACCTAGCAGACCTCAAGTCTTCCAATTACAGCGGTTTAACTTGCCCAGCAGGCAGCTCTGGAAAAGCAGTGGGTCTGCACACCTCACATGGATGGCTCCCTGCTTGCCATGTGGGAGTTTCTCCCCCACCTTCCCTGAGACAAACCTCATTCCCCAAACATCTTGGGTTCAACCCTACATGTGTTACTTCCAGCAACCTTATTGGCGGCCCGTGATGGATTTCACATTGAAAATTAAATTCCAGCTTATCTTGCATCGAAGCAGCACCCGTATTACCGCTTCTGCTCAGCTCAAACCATCTCATACCACGCTAACACCTTCACTTGTCATTGCGACAGGGGCAGAAAGTGGCATTTCTTTACTACATACAAACATGCAGGCAAGAGCCACTTACAATAACTAAACAGACAAATGGTTCCTCAGCATCTAAGGCCGACCCTCGCTGTCAGTTACATTCATGAAACTGCACTGAAACCAGGACAGGTCACAGAAACGTGAAACCACGTTGCTGGCTTTTAGGAAACAACGTACCTTTTAAATATAGGCCGCTTTTTAAAATTGGTCTTTGAACAAAATATGACTGCTTTGATCAAGAGTATTTCAACTTTTTTTTTTTCCATTTTCCTTCTTTGTTTGTTTGAGCAGAAGTGTTTGCAATCAATAATTATTTCATAAAGCAAATGTTATTTCAGATAAGAGGCAAATTTCAAATCTCCAGCTGGCCCATTAATCATAAAAATCTCAAAGTCCTAAACTTTGGGTCAATTGTTCACTGTGCGGGAGAAGCAAAAAGATTGCTGTAATATCATGTTTTCTTCCATCTTTCACCCATCTTTCAAAACTCGGATGTGAATGGATTTTTCTCCTCTCAAAGCCTCTCCCCTTTAAATGCTTGTTGTCTCTACCACTGATCAAGTTTCTGAGAAATGACTTTATGCAAGAGATTGAGCAAGATAAAGTTGCCACATTTCGTTTTATCTTTTTGGTTGAATTATTAGGACTTAAAGTTGTGGTGACAAGACTGCTACCTTCTAATAGGCTTTGTTGCCATGGGAGTGGGCTTTTTGAAAGGAACAAGGCCCATGGCCACCAAAACCTTTTCTTGCTATTATTTCCATCCTCGGCCAACACAGAAATCCTTAGTCACAGACAGGAAAATGCAGTGTAGTATACACAGTAACACTTGCTGACAGTGAAAAACAAAAGGAGTGGAAACCAATACTGCAGAAAGCTGAACTGCATCTACAGCCTACAAGCAAAAGCATTTCTCTTCTGTAAAAGAAACGCTTTGTGCATCCAAACAATTCCCTCGCTCCAGGTCTCTTTGGAGATAAAAAGGAAAGAGGGCTGTCATCATACAAAGTAGGCATTTTGGAACCGACAGGAATTTATTTTCCTCTGGGAAAAAGAAAACACCATGTGGCAAGAACAGGCAAAAGAGCAAAAAGCATCCGCCAGTTGTCCACCGGCTCTGGTGCCCAGCCACCACCTACACCTGGAGCGGGATTAACCACACAGAGAGGACTAACGGGGAAGGATTGCTGTTGGCGTGGACAGGGAGACCTGCCTCTGCCACCGCCATACCGAGAAATGCCTTCAGTCAAATAAAGAGCGTTTAAAGCCCAGCTGGTGGAATCCATCCCAAGTCACCTGCGGGAATACAAAGACCAGGAGACAGGTTGGGAAAGTCTGGTGCCTTTCTGTAGGCAAACGTTTCACAGGCTTAATGTTTGCATTCAGTTAGACCTTTAATTAAAAGGGGTCTCTCAGACACAACTCTGCAAACTGACTTTTGCAATTTAACACGTTCCGCATGGGTGGACACTCTGAGATTTGTCTGTAGTTCAGCACGGCACGTTGCAGCACATTTTAGTAAGAGAGATGTAAATATAGTGCGGTGGCAGATGAAAACTGTGAACAGTTTGCCTGCGTGACAGACGTTCACTATTACTTATTTTCTACTTACAGCAATTTAAAAAGACACAGCTTTATTAATAACTAGAAATTCTCCTTTTTTATGAAGATATTAATTTAGCTACAGTCTAAGGCCACAAAATCATCAGAAAGCTAGAAAGGGAGACCCCCGTGGATCACACTGAAGACAGTTATCTATGCGGTCTATCCAGCTCTTATAAATCCAGCAAAAACCATTTTACACTTCTCAGAAATTTCTCATATTAAAAATGGGCTTATAAAAGCACAAAAAAAACATTTAAAAGAATGCATCTGTAGCAAATTTCAACACATACACTGGCCTAAACACACAGATGCTTTCCTAAGAAGCTATCTTTTCAGCCTAAGGGTGAGAACAGATATGCACAAACAAATCGGCATGAAAGAGTACCTTAAATTGCAAACTGCACCTCATTTTGGCAATGCCAGGTTGCTCTCAAAAAATATTCTACTCGGCTTATCCAGTCAAGTTTTAAATGATGGGGCACTTATTCTTCCTGTGCATTCGAAGCACAGCTCCAGATACGGCAAGATTATTTGGAACCAGTTGTCATAGCAAGAAAAGACTTCATTTTTATCCCTCAGAACTTGCAGTTAAAAATCAAAAAGTTTCCCAAAGAAACCATCACAATGCATACTTTTTGCAATTTTCAAGTTCTTTTCGGTGAACGCCCAGGACAGGGGACTGGACACTGCCTCCCCTGCGCTGCTCTCCTGAGCAAACGGAGCTTTGCCGTACTGAGGCCACTTAAAGCCCAGCGTTGAAACAAGGGGTAGCAAGTCACCTCTGTCTCCCGTGTCTTCAAGGAGGATTGCCTGGTTTGAAATTCAAGCCCCACACTTGTGACAAACGCTACTCCAATTCTGGAATGCGTCTTCCGTGAGTATCTCAGAGGGATAAAGACTCCCCAGGGCAATAACCCGCACACCTTAGCTGAGCCTTACGGCTGGAAGGCAGGGAAGCTGCAAGTGGCTTGTCTTAAAAAAAAAAAAAATTAAAAAAAAAACCAACAAACCACTATAGGAAGAAAACTCAAACCAAAACATTGAGACCAGCACTGTATTGCACACCAAGATGCAACAAGAACAAAAAAAAGAACCAACACCATTGCTTACTCTTCCTGCTTGTGCTACCATCTAACACACTGTAGCACAGAAGTAAAGTTACTGGGTAGAAAAAGCTTAAGTATCATCCCTGCTCCCATGGGAAACAATATTCAAAATGGACCAAAAACATGAANGCATCAAGAAGAAAACTTCACCAAGCACCTTTACTTCACTGTAGTTTTTTGGAGTTTTTTTCACCTGTCTGGGATAATAGCCTACCTGGAATTTGAAAACGTCTTAACAAATTAGCTCAGTTAAAGCCAGGTCTATCAAAAAAAGAAACCTTGATTAATATAAAAGAAACAAGATATTCAAGTGTATGCCACCTATTTATTGCAGCGTGGCTCTTTAACGCTTAGATCTTCCCCTTTTTGCTGGTTGGCAATGCTACTTCTTATCAATAGAATGGAATCTTTTTTCCTTCCTATGCCAGAAAATTTACTGTTATGTCCTCTGAAGTTAAACCCTATACAATGGTATTGCTGCAGTTAGCACTAGAAGAAATTGTTTAGGAAGTCACCAAAGGGCATAGTCCTGGAGAAAAGTTTAGTCAGGCAAATTACTGCTTACTGGTAGTTTGTTATAACAACTGCAAGAACGCATAAATCTGTAGGCAAATGAAGCTGTTCCCTTGATACAGCTGTGGTTGGATTAGCTGATTAGCTTAGTTGGATAAAACCTTAATACTCTGTCTTGAGCAGTTGACCTTGAGCAGCTTTTATTTCCTATGAGTGAACAAACAGTGGCATTGAAATAAGAGACCCAGTTTTAGTTGGAGAAAGAAGCAGCTGATAACTACAAGTCAAGCTGGGTGGATCGAGGCATCTCAGCAGCTCTGGAGAATGGGCCACGGCAAGTCTCCTGGAGCAGTGTCAGGAGGTAGATATGGGTGCTCCGGGGAAGGGCCCCTGGGATTGCAGGGGACTGTAGACAAGGAGGTTTCTTTTTCTTTCTCTCTCCACCTCCCACTGCTAGTCTAGTTGGCTTCTGCAACATCTCCTTCTCCTCTTACATATGGGGCACCCACCTTCAGTCAACACCTTTTGCTCAAGGAGGTGCCTGTATTTCCATTTCCACTTACACCCCTACAAAATGCTCCCTTGATTCTCAGTCTCCAGTGCATCCCGCAATCGCTTTCAGGCATCTGCCAAGTTTTTGAGAAAAGGGTTATAAGAGGGACTGGGGCTAGGAGGAAAGGACCAGATGTGCTGTTAAGATATGGGTCAGGACCACAGGACTTTCTGCTCCTGCATCCATGGGAAAGGACACATGATGGCTATTGGTGCTTGGGATAAAATGGGAAGTACTGGTATTACTATCAGCTATTACATATGCAACCAATTCATGCATAGGTAGTTTATAATGAAACAATAAGCTGTCACCAAATCCTTGCTTCCCGTTAAATTAATGCAATGTTTAGTCAAAAAATGTAAACAGAAAGAATAATATTGTAATAGTGTAGAATAATAGTGTAGAAAGAATAATATTGTAATATAACAGTAGTGTAATAATTCTGATGACTGTCAATCTAGTTTCAGAATATTTTAAAAATATTCAAGCAAAATAAAGTCTCTAAGTAATGACAAAGCAAACAAAACAAATGAGGCTTATGACACAAAGTCACATAAAACATACTAAAAAGGGATGCATATTTTAAGGATTAAAAGATTGCATAGGGAACTGCGGACTAGAAAGTACTTGTAAGATATTCACCAGCTACGGAACAGCACAGTTCTCTGCTTACTTTTCTTCTAACTAAAAAGAACAATATCAATTTCCTGGAATGTCTGTGCGTACAGTATTATTCCTCCTACCTCCATGTTGTTCTTCCCCCTAATGGATGTATTTCGTATCAGAAATACTTGCTAATATCAACAAAATGCCAGCAGTTTTCTTGAGAGGCGCTGGGAGGTGCCTCTAATTCTCTAATCCTAAATTACATAGACATCACTTCAATTTAATTTATGTAGGAGAAATGTCAAGTGTTCATGAGAGTGGACCTCCTGGGAAGCATTCAGAAATGTAGATGTAAGGCCCACGCCTGTTCTTATTTAATCACATACATCCTTAGAAGCAGAGACTTGAAACTGAGTAGGGGTATTTTCTTGATCTTCACCTTTTTCCAGGCATTTATTTCAGAACTGCCTTCATTTTTAGTGCTCAACTTACACTTAGTATCGGTCTTCTACGGCAGTTTCCTAAAGACCTGGATACAGCACTGTGTAGAGAAGATTGTCAGGCAGACAACTTTATAAGTGTCACTGTGATAAGTTCCACCGATATTTCCAGCTATGCCCAGGTGGCTGAATGTTTATACCAGACTCTTCCTCGTGGACCCCGAGTGCCTCCCGTGCAAGTAAACAGCTAAACAGCTCCACATTTCCATCTTACCTCCTGCCTCCACACCCCTACAAGCACGTGTTTCTACACCGACTTTTTTCTTTTCTCTGAGGGGATGGTGTACTGGGGGGAAGCACAAATAAAAAGCCATGGTCTTTAAATTTGATTTGAAGGTGGCAAGTTTTGTGGTGGTTTTGATCTCCTCCAGGCATTCCATAATCGTGGGCCAAGTTGCCTAGAGATCTTTGTCTCCCCCACTTCCAAGTCTCTCTGTTGTGCCTGACAGATCCATTGTTTTGGAAGCATGTAGCTGTCATGGGAGGTCATGATCTCCCAGGCGTGAGGCAGTCCCTTCCCTACTTTGGGTTGGGCTTTGAAGATAAAAATGGTAAATTTGAACTTGGGCGCGAGCGCGTTTGATAGAAAGCCTGCCCTTTCGCTCCTTGAAAGCTTGGGCCAGCAGGCAGTGGGCATCGCAACAGCAAACCACGTATTACGACGATTATTATTAACATTATGGTTTAATGGTTGAAGTCGGCTGGGTCAGGGCCCAGAGTGCCTGGGGTAGCGCAAGCATATAGCAAGTGGCAATCGCTTAGACAGAACACTAGTTCCTCCCGTTGCCTCCCCTCACTCGTCACCAAAAAACATCCGCAATGACATCAGTGTAACATCAATGCGCCTTGTAAATTTGATCTGAGGATGAAAACTGAAACGTCCTGAAAGTGAATCCCATGCAAACCATTTAGAAATATAGATGTGACACTCATGCCTGCTCCTATATGGTAAGATTGAATTTAAAAAAAAAAAACACTCATGTCAAAGGTTTATATTACACCAGTGGTGTGGACTCTGTGTCTTCCTACATTGTATCTGTAACACATCCCGTTTCAGGGCATATTACCTCCCTCTGCAAAAGGGAACAAACAAATATGAACTTGGGCAACCTTTGCCAGCACTAAAACTAACAGGCACTTGCTCAGTTGGTCCCGATGGAGCCCTTCCTTATGGTTTTCTCAGGGACCAACCCTGCTGCTTGTTGTGCAACTTCAGGGGTTTTTTTGTTTGGTTGGTTCCCCCCCCCGCCCCCCTTCCTTCCTGTGCTGATGCTCTGTCATCTATGGGTACCAGCAGAGTGAATTAGAGCTGCCTGTCAGCTTTCTCTGCCTGTGCGAGCTCACAGAATAGCCCGGGCTCACGGCGCGCTGGCCCTGCTCCGGCTCCTCTTGGCAGAGAAATAAGCTCCGGTTTCTGGCAGTGCATCCCCCTGGCACACGACAGATGTGGGGCTGCCCTTGCCCCAGTGCAGCTGGGTAGCCTAACAACGGCACCGGCCGGGTGCTCGCCCAGCTTTTTCTGCTGTTACACTGGAAGAGGAATAAAGCGTGTTTATAACAGTATATCGTCACACAGACGAAGGACCGAACCCGTGCAACCACATTGGAGTAAAGCAGAGCAAAACAAATGCAAACAAATTCTACAAGATTAAAAAAAAATAAAACCAAACAAACTGACAAAAACCAAAAAACCCCACAACAAACAAAACCCACAAACCAAAGAAAAACTCCACCTTTAAAAGCAACAAAGTTATGTTGGCTCAAAAACTGGTTGGTGTTGCCTGCACCCAGCATCACGCGCCCGGCCTGCTCCCCAGCCTGCGTCGGCAGCTCGGGCTTCGCTGAACGCTGGCCCTCGGTCAGATAAGGGTTGATAAAAAGCAATCTGCGCTCCAGCCTGCTTGGAGCCACCTGAAGGACGCTGCAAGGCTATTCCTCTGCTGGCCACTGTCACACCTGAACGCTGCCGCATTCCTGCTTTCAGAACAGACTTGCCCAATCGGCATCCTCTTGTATTGAGGGACACAGCTACACACACACACACTAATCGACCAACGCCGCCTAAAACTGCCAGAGCACCGCTGGAAAGGCAACTGCTGCTGGCCTGTTATCCCAATGGGCAAACCCCGTCCTTGAGGAAGAGCAGGGTGCCGCGCTCAGGCTGTGCAGGGCACTGGCAGCCTCCCGGTACACGATATCGCTGCCCGGTACCGCACCGGCGGGGGGCTTTGGGAAGGAGCTGGACACTAAAACCCCTCTGTAGCCTCAATTGTGCCCTGAACTGCAGCATACAAACGTCAAAATCTCCCTCAGCCAGGTAGCACTGCTGCATCACAAAGCCACATCTCCTCTCACACCAGGCAGATGCGAACATTTAATTGTAGTAGGTAAACACAGTCATCTCAGGGGCCAGTTTGGGTGAATCAGGAGGAAAGGAACCTTACTGGCATTGTTGACCACTTGTTCATCCGTAAAAAGTTATATTTAGCTAAGCTGCCAGCCGCTACTTATTCACGTGGTTTACAAAATCCATAGATAAGTGGTCATTTAGAGATAGAAGTGTTGTTAATCATATTAAAACCGGAACAAACGAGGCACTGTTATCATCCAGCCTCGCCAAGAAGATGTACATGGCAGATGCTGCAGAGAGAGGTAGTTCAAAGTGCTGAAGGAAGCCTTACCGAGTCAACTAAAGCCTCCCGGGAGGAGCAGTTGCTAAACTTTTGAGGACGTACACTGCTTCTCAACAAGGGGGTGGGTTTTGTGGTTCTTCCCCTTCCTCAAAGGCATTTCTGCATAGAGGGAGTTACTCCCACCAAAGTCTGGAGCAGCATTTTCCCGTCACCAGGCAGCGTTTGCAGGTCAGCCTGCTTGGGATGAGGCAGCAGCACCGCCAGCGATATCTGAAACAGGGACCCGAACTGAAATACCCCAGTCAGTACGGCGGAACAGAATATTTTGGCCTGGGGACAAACATTGCGGGTTTAGAGTTTCATTTGCCAAAGTGCCAAAATTTACTACAGAAGGTGTTAATGAAAATATGAAACCTTAAAAACCAAACAAACACACACACCGCCAAAGCCAACCAAACCAATTGGCTTTTCTTATCAAGAGAAGAAGAATAACATAGCCTCTGCCCAGCTTTGCATTCATCAGTATCTCTCTGGCATGAATGGCACAACTTTTCTGCTTTTGTCTTCTGCCTTTTTCTGCTTGTACAGAACAGGAGCATCAGTACTTGCAAGCACAGTAACAAATAAAGAAATGTTAGTAAAAAAATGAATAGCTTACAAAGCTGAATTACTTAGTGTAAGAAGTGTCATTCTTGCTATCAATTTTTATTTCAACAGGATTAGGTGATTTTTTTTTTTCTTTAGGTTAAAAAAAAGGATTAATAGCTTTGGATTTTAAAAATTGAAATTCATCCACTATTCAAGTAATTAATTACTTCGCAAGTAACGCTTCTTGGAAACTACTTCATTGCATTATCATAGTTTCTGTTTTGTAATCGTGTCTTCTGCTCTTTTATGGTACGAGATCCTCCAAAAAGGAGGCACCTTTGGGTAGCCTGGGGTCCAGAGTTTTCCAGATATGGGAGAAGACAGGAATTATCACCCAGCAAGGAGCAGGTCCCTGAACACCAGGGAAAGAGTCCACATATTAGTGGTTGAAGGGCATGGGGAAACGGTGGTGGTGAAGTGGGGAAAAGAAACCTCAGGCGGAGGAGGTGATGCCTTTTGTGACATCCTCAATGTGCAAACAAAAGGACCGGGGCAGCGGGGAGAGCTCTCAGCTACAGCTTCCAGTGACCCGCTTGCTCTGGCAGGGCCTGAATTTGTTGACCTTCAGCATCTAATTCAAATGTTAACTAAACGCTTAGGCTGTGTGTAAGGAGGATGTTTGGAGAGCTTTGTCTTCTGAATTTTTATTTTGACATTTTAGTTGGTTCAGTCTCTTTGGGTTTATAGCACGGGTACTTGCAAAGACAACACTGAAAAACAACTTCTTCAGAGCAGAGGTGGAGAAAAGGGAGTCTTGAGCACTATGGGACAAGAAAACACAGGAAAAAGTAGCTCAAATCTCAACCACAACAGCTCAATTTTGTTACAGGAATAAATAACTCTCCTAGTCTCTGCTTTAGTTTAACATACATTGAATGCAAAAATAATTTTCAAAGGTAAAGTCAAGCAATGCCAATTCTTTGAGAAGCAGGCTGGGATGAGAGGAAGTGAGTCACCTGAAAGTACAGCAGAGAGGGTCAAAATAAGAAATCAAAGAGGGAAACTCGCCCAGCAGAGAGGGATCGGGAGAGGTCTGCCAGAAAGACCAATATTCTGGACATCTGGTTTTTCAGTTGTGGATATCTTTTAGGTATCTTCCTTTCTCTTAACTATTACTTTTATAGCCAAAAGTACTTAGGGAGCTTTTCATCCTTAAGACTCAAGGCAGACAAAACGCTTTCTCCCTTTTAAATGGAGAGGAAAGTGATGCACAGGTGCAGTCATTTGTTCAAGGTCCCCCAAGGAAGTCACTGACAAAGTCAATTAACGTCTTGTCCACTCAACCACAGTGCCCTGCAGAGAAGGCGCTTCTACGTGATGTGGGTCAAATTCATTGCACGAACCATACCCACAGATATTTTAAGTCTTTTCCTCAAGAAGACGGGTAAAGCCCAGATAATTATTTCCAAGTATTACAAAACTGCACCCTAGCTCAGCGCTTCATTTTGTGCCAGTGTTTCACCGTCATATGTTACATTTATGTAGATGTATGTATCTCCCCGTAAAATATACTGATGATGCAATATTTCCATTGTTAAGCTGTCAGTGAAACGTTGACCTTTGCTCCTTCCAAAACAAACTTTGCTGTCAATCAAAGTCTTGTTATACATGGATATGACATTAGACCTACGAATAACAGTCTTGTTGATGGACAGCTCATCTGCAATGACTTTCTTTTTAAATTGCCCAGAGTTTGAAACCTGGAACAGCCACCTAACCACACTCCTCTATAACCTGAGAAATATACTTGAAAAAAATACAGTTAGTAGTCATATGGCCTGTAAGTTTCCCAAAGCAAACAAGCAAGCTGGAGAGTTGTAATAAGCATCTGGGACTACACCTGAAAACTAGGGGAAGCAGAGAAACAGTCCAAGAAAACAGCTGAAGATTTGGTAGAGCTTCCCCCTTGCCCCCAAGGGGCTGAGATTTAAACTGGGAAATTTTCAGCACATTACTTTCAACAATCATGAG
Organism: Rynchops niger; assembly: GCA_013400035.1. Taxonomy (NCBI): domain Eukaryota; kingdom Metazoa; phylum Chordata; class Aves; order Charadriiformes; family Laridae; genus Rynchops; species Rynchops niger. Next base: position 333,393 of record VXBH01009534.1, read on the forward strand.
TTCAGGAAGAAAAAAAAAACCAAACAAAAGATAAAACAAATAGTAAAATTTAGATCACAAAAACAGTTGATTTCTGAACCAAGAGAGTCAGTAACAAAAATTAAAGTCACGTTGCATGTTGAGACTACTACGCTTCTTTCCTGCTGTACCAGTCACATGCTCTTACCCTTCTTATAACTAGAAAGGCTTCAGTGATCTCACCAGCAGTCATTCAGGATTATATCTTATTTTAAAAGGTCCAGTGAAGCACAGCTACATAGGAGTGCAGAACCACAGAGGTCTATGCAGCAGAACCCATTCCGTTTTGGTCATGTCCTGGCCAACAGGACTCCACCAAGGTGAATAAATCTCAAAAGACACAACGTGGTGGAAAAGGCCCAACTTCTACACGTGTCAGGTGTGGAATGAATGATGCAGAAAGCCACATTTATCAAGCACCCTTTCAGAGACTCACACCAATATCATTTACATGTGCCAAGACCATTTAACCTCATGGCTTCCTTTGAAGTGCTGAGGATTTCCTTAGGGTGCACCAGGATGAGGAAGTGGATTATTTCCCGAGAGTCCACAGTGTGGCTTTCCCTTCTCTTTTCGCTTTGTCTTTCTCACATACGCTCTCTTAGCTCTAACTGTAGCTCAAGCTCCAAAGCTACGGGAAAGGGAAAGCTTTAGTAAACAGAACACAGCCTGCTGATTTGCTTTTCTCTCGCTTCTGCCAGCTTTGCAAAGGTAACCAATTGTTTCTGTGCTAATGGGACTTTTCTAGGTGTAGGGGAAAGACAACAATCCTTAGCTTTACATAGGAAGAATTAACGTTCTTGGGCGCTCCAAAGAACAAAGGATTTGGGTTTGGGGGAAGACTGTGAAGCTAAACCCTCCCCTCGCACTTCAGGAGCTTAGTCTTTGCTGAGTACCACGACATCGCCACCCTTGATCTAGATCTGGAGTGCAGTGGCTGGGGATTCTCTCAGGTTGCTCAAGTTTTAACTCGACACTCACTTTGTGATAACTTTGTGGAACTGCTAAGAAACTAGATTTGGGGACAGTCATTGTTATATTAGCACAGGGGTGTTTGTGTAATTTGTAAAAGTTGCAAAGTGCTGGGTGCTCGTTGACATTACCAGATACATTCCTGCTTCTGCACAAGGCAACAAAAAAAAAAAAAACCATATTCCATCACCTACAACAGGAACAGACTCAGGTACAGCCAGGTGGCTTGCAGGACACATTTCCACAAGCCTACCCCAGATGCTTAGCCACAGGGCTCCTTCATTCACACTTCTTTCTGCAAGCCTCTTCTCAGAAAATAAAAAAATCACATCTCATATCTCAAAGAAAATAGAATCTACATTATTCATCAGGGCCGCACCACAGGTTTGTATGATTTACAGATCCTGTAATTTAGAAGAAGGCAAGAGAGGGGAGATAGAAGATGGAATTAAGAAAGAAGTAGTATGTTATTCTACATTTAGTAACCATAATGCTATAGAAACACACTGTAAACAGCAGCATTTCAGTGCTACACCAGAGAAGTTTCACTCTTACTAAACAAAAAGTTTTGAATTAATGGAAGTTTCTGATGAGAATTAAGAACTATACCCCACAAGAAATTCAAACCAAAAAAAAAAAAGTTGAACCCACAGAATGCCTGAAATGTTAGAGTCAGAGTCAAAGTGTTGTTTTTATGGGTGTCGCTTTCAGATTTGGGGAATTACAGGCACCGTGATAAATATTTCAGGCAGTTGATTACAATGAAAAGTAATTAACCCAGCTACAACAACAGGTGTTGTATGGGGAAATGCTGGCTTTTATCACGGAGTTGTGGGTGCATGTGCTAAGTGCGTTCGTCATTTTCTCCTTTCTTTTATTCAGAGAATGCCCTGGGGAAAGTATTCCAGTGCCAGCATTTATAGGATGTAATGAAACCCCATTAAATATGTATCTGACTGCTAACAACTGTGTAGAGAAAGAATAACCTAACTATGGTTATGTAAGGCTGTCCGTTCAGCCGGCTTTGATGGTAGTAGTAGTTCCATCTGATCTCATTTACCCTGTACTTAACTGCTGGTTACAAGTTGAGGGAGAGGACTGTCATTTTTTTATGTCACTTTATTTCATTTTCCGATTAACAAATGCACACAACAGGATTCAAAGCTCTGCCTGTTTTAATGGAAATAGTCCAAAATAACCCTAAGTATGAAGACAGCTGCCCATAAATAAATGAGGGGAAAATGTTAAAAGCACAAAATAATAGGATTTCAGAGAGCTAGTGCATAGCACACACGTGGGTTTGAATGTCGCTACGCTCGTTCACTTGGAGCCTGCTGCTGACAGCCAGGATCAGGCGCAGGCTCAAGCACTTGCACGGGGAGGATGATAAAGACGCTGCCAGAAGCTGACTCACATTTTCGATTCTCTTTTCCTGCAGAAGTTGCCCTTACATAGAAAAGGCCAATGGATCTATTGCAACCTTTCTTTCCTCCCACCAAATAATGCAAAACATGTGTAGAGGCTTCACTCTCCCCATCCTATCTGCATTTGGAAGGGGGCAAAGGAGCTGTACATCTGCTTTTCCTGGCTTCCTCAAACCTGATATAACCTTCCCTGTGCTCTGAGGGTCTTGAACGGAAGATGAAGTACAGGTAAAATTGAGCAGACAAGCCAGGTGAGCCGCTCCTGCAGAATGGCAGGGGGGAAACACCACTGGTTTTACTGACCCGAGCCTTCTTCTCTTCTGGAAGAGAGCCCCATCCTTTGGTTTTTTGCAAACAGTGTTTTGGGCTGCCCCAGGGAGTGCGCGATCGGCCAAGGGTCAGGCTCAGCAGTTTAGCACAGGGCATCCTCTGAGCGTACGACTCCTCACAGCCCATGGCGAGAGGCAAGGTCCTAATTCTTCCGGGGGTGGGGGGAGAAACACATACGGTCAGCAGCGGTGAGCTGCAAACTCTCCGAACTCATAAACTTTGCATTTTCTTTCCCCTTCACGGGTTATTTCTCATTAGGACTAGGCAGCAACACGGAAAAGAAAAGCATTTGTATAGATTGCTGGGGTTTTCCTCGCCAATAGTAAATTTAGCTGCATGCATTCCCTCAGGGAAAGGGCAAAGAAAATAACATTTATGACAGCACTTGTTACTTTTCTCCAGTAGGAGCAGATATAGGGGATGTGTTTGCAAGGCGGGTTTGTTTGTTTAAAGATAAACAGAGTTGTCTCTCTTAAGCCAGTTATATGATTTACGAGGGAAGACTTTTCAGCCCCTTAACAGCCTCTAAACATGCTCATAAAGTGTAATGTTCCTCCTGTCTGAGGCTGCGTGAGTTCAAAAGTCATCTCCCGCTTGTGCAGAGATCACCGCTGCCTCATAAACTCTGAATTTACGGGGAACAGGTTACATCCCCTGACCCCCAGAGACAAAAGCCGAACCTGACATTGATTATTTAATATCTTACTGACAAATGCAGCTCAGAACAAAAAAAAAACTGAAAAAAAATGTTTGACTCTGGGCATTTTTAAGTCTGAGCTTTCAGGTTTGGGTTGGACTTTAAAGATTGCAGGTTTGTTTTTTGTGGTGACTGCTGGTTTACTTCCCATGATCGAATACCAACACGAGCATCTTACTGAAAGAGAGAGACATTTTCCTTATCGCAGATGTAAAGCGGTTTAAAAAAGCATCCAGTCCCATGAGAAGAATATGACTGCTTATGGTGGCTTCAAGCCTAACGCAGAGCACTCAGGCAGGTTGAAAAAGAAAGGGCAGGCAACACGGGGCAGGTAGAAAAGATACTTGAGGGTAAAAGGCCCGTTGGCACTAGCAGATTTGGGTTTCAGCATTAGCCTCCTCAGCTAAAGCTGCTACCTAAGCAGCAACAAGCAGCTCGCAATCCAAGTACAAACACATTTATCTGTCAGAAAAGGCTTCTCGGGAAGACCGTGCCTTGACATCTCAAGATTGACTGATAATTTTAATAAAGTCTGTTATCTGGCAGGGGGTTGTTTACCCCTGACATCCAGTAACGCCACGTCAGTGCGTACGTGCACATGCACGCCACACGTGTGCCAAAAACACGGTGGTTTTCTGGCACTGGGAGCCTTTCCTTTGCAGAAATATTGCTGCGCTGACAGAGGCAGAACAACGTTGCCCAGCACGATGGTGGTACGATGACACGTACCACCATGTCATCGGCGCCCCAGCGTGCCTGGGGCTGCCCCTTCTTGCCCGGCTCTGCCAGGCTCCCCGGGAAGCTGCTGTCCCGCCGGGAGCAGCGAGAAACCGACCTCCAGGAACGCAGCTCTCTGTTCAACCACATTCAAACAGTCCCGCTGGCAGGAAAGGATGGATGCTCCCTAGAAAGGACCCGGCTACCCAGCGCCTCCCGCGACTGAGTCTGTTTTGTGCCACACCAAGTAAGGTTTTATGCACGTTTCTGCCTGGAGGTTTCTGTGCGTGTGCAAGGGGAGCGTACTCCTCCCCACATAACAGCCGGACAGGCTGGTGAATATACTTGCCATTTCTCTCTCAAAGATACACGCATAGAAATTAAAGCCATCATCAAGAAAACTAATTTCACTAGGGAAGCAAAGTAGCAGGAATGATAGGCAAGGGCCAGGTAGCTGTTGAATGAATTCCATGGTCTGAAGGCAGTAAAACCCAAGCAATTTAATGTCTTTGGGGAGGTTTTTATCTTCATTTTATAAAGGTGTTATAAAGATTTCACCCAGCGTCTGTTTTAGTATTATGCGTGACACAGTTTTTTCATTTTTCCAACTTTTCTTTGGAAAAAAGCACCATCAAGCGAGATATCTAGCAACAGCTTGAGAAATAGCAGGGCTAAGCACCTTCACTTATAGCGTCTCTTGCCATACATGCAAAAGTCCACCTGACTTGACCAAATTATAAGCCACTGAAAAACTCTGCTTGCAAAAGCTCGTGTTGACGACAGATGCATTCTCTGAGCTGCTGAAAGGATGCTGCATCCCACCGCTCTAGGGACTAAATAATCCTGAAGAGGTTCCCCTGCAGCTGCAGCCCTGGGCAGAGGAGCTGAGGGCAAGGAAACCACACTTGCTCACACTTCTGCCTCTCGAAAACCAGGGAGGACAGCAATGAAGACAGCTGGGACATCAACACGATGGGAGAGGGGAAGCAGGTCAAGCATGGGAGGAGCCGAGCTGCTGCAAGGGTGGGTGGTGGACGCATGAAGTCCTGTCAGACAGCTTCAGACCTGCGAGCCTCATCGCTTCCCTGCAGCAGCAATGACTTCTGAACCCTGAGAGCAGAATGGACGTTTAACCATCAGTAACAGCAGTTTCCTTCCAGCTTGATACTTAACTGCTGTTACCCGTAACCCATTAGCTCAAGTCACAGAAGGATTGCCAACATCCTACTGATGGCAAACATAACTGTTAATGTGAAGACACACAACAGAAAGTCTAGTTTACTAGCAACTTAGGAAAATGAAATGCAGAAGTCACAATAAAGGCATTTGAGGGTGCAACATCGCAACCTAAAAACTCATTAAATACTAGAATTGATGTTGCTGTTGCAAACATACTCTAGTTACGTTAGCATGGACCATTTTCTTTTTTCTATAGGATAATTGCTTCACTCAATGCATTCAGGGAATGAATCAGGGTTATGTAGCAAGAAAGGATGTTGCCTGTCTCAAGGCTTAAAGAAGTGGCAAGTGGTCTAGAGAGCAGTCAGGGGGTGGCAGAGGGGCCTTGCCCTTCGAAGCAAGCACCAGAGAGAGCCCTTCCTAGACTGCAGAAGAATCTTCTGCAACAAACGTGCCTAACACTGCTGGGCAAGGAACACAGCCAGATTCTTCATAGGTGGGATGTAATTTCTGTCCCTATTGGAAATCTCTGCTTCTGAAAAGCTGAGTAGTAGCAGCTGGGGCTGAAGCAGTGATAGCTGTGATGCCTGCTACAGGACAATTAGCACCTTGGGCTGCCCACCCCAAGTTAGTCCAGACTTTAGGCGCAGTCTCATTATTTCTCTTCCTGCCTCCACCTCCCCAAAAAACCCCCAAACACCCCACCCTACTGCTTTATCCGAAAGGGTAGTCCTGGAGCTAAACTGGTACCTCTAAAGCACTCAATATACTGAAAAAAACCAAATCAACCTACAACCCTGCAGGAAAAAAAAAAAAAAAGAATCACAAATAAAGTAGCTGCTTTGTGTACAGAGTAGGGTGTAAAATATGTACAGTGAGTAAGGGAAGGGGCCAACTGAACCGCATACTCAGTAGCTGAGTACAAACTCTCACACCAGCAATCACCCAGCAAACTAACTGATATTGGCATCTTGCACGGTAGATTAATACTCCACTATCCTAATTGGAAAAAGAAAATAATAAAAATCTCATTTAAAGACACTGAAACCAGCCTTAGTGAGTTTTCATGACAAAAATTCATCTGGCACCCTGTAACTTCTGAAATCTTTGTCCTTCCAACTTTTATATTATTTATAAAATACTTCATAGACGGTTACTTTTTGTACTTAAGCGAGTGTGCAGAACAACCTTCAGAGGGATGCATCAGCTCAGCTCCCCTAGGCAGGGGGGAGTTATATTGCTTCTGGGAACCTACTGCTACAAGGCTGCAGAACACACAGTTTTGTTTTCAGAGTGGTTTTAGACATAAATTTATTTCCAAAGAGACCCCTTTAGGATCACCTTTAACTAATTGCATTTAAAAAAAAATAAAAATCAGACCACTTTCTTTGGACCAAGCTTTATTTTTTACTATTTAGAAAAAATAAAAATCAATAAACTGACAAGCAATTCTTCTGCGATATAGACTCTAAACCTCACTTTAGCCAGGCAGCAGACGCAGAATTTGTGGTACAAGCTGCCGAGAGATGCTGAAAACGCAGCCTTGGCAAAATAAAGGTTTGAGGGAGTCTATCGGTAGTGTTATTTACAGACAGGACAGCTGTGCCGGTGGCTGAAGTAAAACACCCTGACTAAATATAATCTGAAGCCAGAGATAAGTAAGTGTTTCAAAGCTACGTCCCTACAAGAGGCACATGTTTAGCTTTTCATGCATCACAATGGATGTCCCACATGAACTTTTTTCTTCTTCAGGTTTCCTTCAGCCCCCGACTGTCCCTGTCACCCTGTGCCAGATGGGAAGTGAGAGCTAAGCCGATCCACTTCTTTGTGGCGGAAACCCCCCGAGCTTCGGCTACAGGTTACTGAAGCCTTCATGAAAAATTCAGAGCTGGTATAACAAGCTCGCTGAAAGTAAAATGCGTGTCACATTATCCACCCTCCCTTTTTGCTAGCACTGGACTGCCATTGCTGAGAGGTAGAAAACGTGCCTGTAGCCAACTTGTACAGGGATATAGATGCAAAAGTAAGCATCCTGTTTTCAACTTTTTGTTTTAGTGGCAACATTAATATCACATAAAAACTAAGGAGCAATAAAAGAACAGAGAAAATTGATTTATAGACACGCATGGGGAAAGGGGACACCAAAAACCTCTCAGTTGATAAAAAGATTGGGATGTGGAAGTATTTTGTGCCTTTTCAGTAGCTAAGTCTTTATGGTTGTTATGCATTAAGTGTCATTTAAAAGTGGTAATATACCACTTAGTTCCAAAATATTTTTTCAGATGCTAAACTCAGTGCCTTTTAAGGGTGTGATTTGCTGTAAGAGGAAGAGACCAAGCGAAACAGCAGAAGGCAGAATGGTCTGAGTAGAAACCAGCTTTTTGATTTGGCCCAACATCCCCATTTGTGCTTTCACCCTGTGAGTGTGAGGGGACACAACACTGGGAGCAAGCGTGCGAGCTCGTCCCTGCCATCCGACATGCGAAATACTTGTGATGGGCTATGGAAGTAATATCAACACAGCACGTGGCTCTGTTCGTTAGAGACCACCGGCTCAGGGAGGTGGGGAGCAGCGTGCCCCTTTCAGCTGCCTGCCTGCCACCTCACCCCCTGAAGTACGTACTCTATATTTGAGTATTTGTAAGGAAAAACATAAATGAGAGGCGGATAAACCAGAGAGGCTGTGTAGGGATATACCCTGTTCGGGATAAGCAAGGACCGTGTAGGACATTGCTTCTTTCCTTAGCAAGGCTCCAACTTCAGAGACTTTGTCCCATATGCATGTGTCACTCAATATTTTTTCCTGAATTAAAACAGAGTCAAGCACATCTCTAGGCATCCTCTCATATGGTGGAGAAGAAAGCCAAAAATGCAACGGGTGCCTCACATGCCACCTCCAAGTCTGCCTGCCAGGAGAGCCCCACGACAGGCACACGCCCAGCTCACCGTGGGGGAAGCAGAGCCCCAACTCTGGTCCTCTGAAGAAAACAGAGTTCCTCAAAGATGAGTTTGTCCTTCACATGTGAAAATCCCATGCAAAGCAGGTGTGGGCAGAGAGATCTCCGTGGTCATCTTAATGCTTGGCTGAAATCAGTGCTTCAGCCCTGGTGCCAAAACTTATGGTTCATTTTGGGTCACGTATATTTATTCATGGGGCTCAGGCACATCTCAGAGCACTTGGAGTTATCAGAGGCTCCGTTCAGCTCTTGCAGAAGTATTATCAAGCTACCAAGTTTACAAAACAAAAAATTTACAGCAACTACGTCATTTGAACACCGATTCTCAGGAAGTAGCATTAGTAGCAACTGATCGTTTAAACAGAAGTGACATTATTACAGTAGAGCAAAGAATCTCAGTGGAGCTTTAACGCGGGACAGGGCTTGACCCAAGTATGATGAAGATACAGGGAAAATTTAGTGTCAACACACAAACTCTGCAACTTCTAACAGCACCACTACTCTCTTCCCAAGCAAATGCAAACCTGTGCTGCATTCACAGCCTACACAACTCACTGCCACGCACGTGGGTGAGCCTTGTTCTTCCCCCCACACACACCCTTTTTTGGCTTTTTAACCTATGAGTCTCCATTAAAGCGTATCAACGCCTTCATCTTAATTTAGAAGTGCATTTACCTTGACAGTTTCATCTCTGAGGAGTAGAGTTACCTTTTCCTAAAGACAAAATTTAGCAATAAAATTATTTCTGGCTGTGCATATAAACCGTGTTTCTGAACATTCAGTAAGCAATGAAAGTCTTCCCTACCCAGAGAAATAAATATGAGGATTCAGGATAAACAATCATGCAACAGTTTTACTTTTTCTCTCCACCCCCCCCAATTCGTTCCTTCAGTAGATGCTTCGAGATCATTAAAAGATGCATGCATGGATCTTGTTATTTGCCACAGAAGGGCAGCTGTCTCTGAGGTGAAACAGCAGTTGCCCGTGCTGCGCTGCAGCCCCACACAGCAGCTTAGGTCACAACTTAATGGCTGTCGTATTGAGCTGAAGTGGCATGGCTAATCAAACAGGTTGGAAAAAAAAAGAAAACCCACACAAAACACCAAGATGGAAACATAGCTGCAACATAGCAATACCTTAGTGTTGTTTAAAATACCAGGAGACCATTAAATCTTGATGTAACCTGAACTCCAGATATAAACATCACCTTAACTCAGCTCCCACAACAGGGGCCGAACGCACACAGTGAAGTTCAGAAGCGTGCTTCAACTCAAAGCGCTCTCCTCACGAAAGCATTTTTGAAATCTTCGCTTCTCACATTCCCCTCTATCATCATGTTTTGTACTTTGCTGCTCATCAGATGAAAATATTATTACCTACAGTCATAACGCAGACCAATTTAACGGAGACAAGAGCGTCACTAAGCCACCGAACGTACCTTTTATAGCACTTACATGGTAGCACATGCTACCTTAAACTCCAGGGCTGGCAGTGGATCCTAAAATTCGTATTTCATAATTCATTTGCTGTTTAGAAAAGTAAAAAAAAAAGCCAAACCCTTTTGTGAGAATAGAGCAAGGCTTCAAGCTATTTTATGTGCTGTGCCTCGCTGTGCCAACACCTCACACCTGCCAGGGAGTACAGATGTTGAGCAGAGCCTTCTCCTGGGCACGTGGGATGGGAGGAGCTGGGGTGGATGGGACCCTTCTCCCACTCTGTCCCCATTAATTCCTTGCAGGAGACAGTACAACAGAGGGGAGGGACCAGGGAAGAAGCGGTTGGGATTCCCCCAGCTCTTGCTGCCTGGGGAAGCAGAGTTCAGTGGGAAGGGGTCTCAGGGGCAACTGGGCATGCAGTGGCCAGTGGATTGCAGTACCTCTGTGTAAAACGCAGGACCTGAGCATGCCAAAATCCTCATATCCTGACTCCACAGTGGGATAACCAGCATCCACCTCCCTCATCCAAATCCCATTTTCCTGGGAAGAAAATGTAGGCGCAGGGGTGAGAAGGGTGCAGGGCGCTCCCCGACCGGCTGGGCAGTCAGGTCTCAGGGTGTTAGGTCTCTCTGCAGAGATCATCTGCCTCCCGGGCCCATCTGCCTCTCCAGGCTGGGCTCCCCTTCACCCTGCCAGCTCACCTTGGCCAAGCCAGGAGCCCACGCGCAACAGCGGCCCTAACAGACACCCCAAATATCATCTCCTTAACAGTTACGTTGTCCATGAGAAAACAGATGCCTTCCAGCATCTCACTTCTCATACATACAGGCAACCAACAAGTGTCACTCCACGTCATTTATAGCAACTACTTTCTCCTCCAAAAAACGGACCTTTGCCTTCATTAAGCAGCATCTGGATTAAGGCATAATTACCTGCCAAAGTTACATGCTTGCTTGGAGAGTTCAGATTAAATGTTTCAGGCTAAAGAGTAGCTTGTGCAAATGATATATTATTTCTACGCATTTTTCTTGCTTTTCCAATTCCTATTTGCCAAGGAAACCTCAATGTAATCATTTCTGCTTGAATCCTCACTGATGGGACATCACACAAGACCGATATGTACACAAGCTACTGAGAACACGTAAGTAGTCTCAGACACACTGGAGAGAATACCAGAAAGAGTTAAAAAAAAAAAATAATTATATGACCACATCTGCCTTCCTACTCACTACTTCCTCCTCTTGCCAAACTCAGAATTAAAAAAAAAAAGAAAAGGAAAAAAGAAGGCAAATAAAATCCTAAGCATTTTTTGTCCTAACCAGCTCAGATTTGTGACATGGTTTTACTCAAACTTGAGGTTAAAAAAATGCTTGCAGATGTTTCCTGAAATTACATCTTTTCTATTGATGTTTTGTAAAACTCTGGCTTTTGATGTCATATGCGTCATATCCAACTCTGTCATGAAACACTGGTGCAATTATCTTAATGAAAATGATTAATAATTCACTGCTGTTTTCTTTTACGGGATAGGAAAGCTTGTGACAGTTATGAATAACATTCAGTTTTATTTGCGAAGGATTTTTTTCCTTTTTTTCCCCTATCTCTATTATCTTACAACCTAATCCTCTGCCTACCTGCCCTGGCTGCTTTTACACTCCCTCATTGTTTACAAAATGAATAATTAATAGCTGATAACCTGCAGCCAAATGCCTCCCACCCTATTTCTCCTGCCTGGTCTATGCCATTTTCTAGTTTATTCCAGCAGCTTGGTTTACAGGCCTTGATATCACTTACATGTTTGAAAGAAAGAAATGGGAGCAAATAAAAGTGTAACAAGGTGAAAGTTCATGTTAACATGAGCTATAATAATTATCTATTTGTAGGTCATTTTTGCAGCATTTGTTACATAAATTATGTCTAGCCTTATCTTTTTGAAGTAACACAAAAACACAAAGAACACTTTGATCAGCAAGAAAAATCACTGCAAATGCCTTAGTTTCTAAAACATTTCTCCTGTTTTCCAGCACCAGCCTGTCATCCCTGTCCCTCAGGGCATCTTCCCAGCATCCTCAAGTGCCACTTGAACTCACCACCCCTCACGGCTCAGCAAAACACTAGTGTCCACTTACCACTTGTATTATCATATTTTTGTCAGTCAATGCACAGACATCAAAAAAATTATCTCCTCCCCAGCCAGCAAGTGACAGCTTACAAAAGCCTACGAAGCAGAGCCATCTCATGGGCACGCACAGCCCTCCGTGCGGGGATGCGCTTCCGCTTCCCTGCACAGCAACAAAAGCTGGGTCAGGGGATGCTCATTTTGACTTTCCTGTGACAGCCCTGACTTCTGAAGACTCATTTTTAAATTTAGTTTTCCAGCTCAGCATCTAAACTAGGATCTGGCCCTCTTCTTGCTTCCATTACTTTGCTCTAGCAGCAGTTATGTTTGAGTTGCTTGTGGGCACTGGAGCCCGGGGGCTGCCTCTCAGCTTGTCCTAGGTGTGTTCCTCAACATCGGCACAAGAAAGCGCAAGTTGCTGAAACTACAGGTGAAAAATAAAAAAAAAAGGCACGTGTGATTCAGACTAAGCATGCCATGAAATTCAAATATTGGTCATCCGTTTTTCTTTTTCAAGCTAAAGTTGCATACATTTCTTTCGGTATCAAAGAGGCACCCAAACTTTGGCTACAGCTGTAACCAGGAGCATTCAGATATTGCACTAGCAAGGAATACACATCAGCCTAGTTTAAAACAACCAATGCAGGCTTTTGCGTTCATGGTAGTGCTGATGAACTTCGTATTGTTCACACAATACACATTCAGTTGGGATTTTATGAACCAAACCAGTAAAACATGTGTTCTTGGTTTTGGGGATGGTTCAAAACGTTAAGATAACACACCTTTACAGTTCTCCCACAACTACAAAGCCTGTTCAAATTGTTAATATATATAGTTAAATGCATCACATATTGCAATCATACTGACAAAGAGAACAAGATGATAAAATAAACAAGTAAAATGCAAAAAGTGAAGCTAAGAATTATTAAAATGCGTGTAAATTGTAAAACATGGTAATTTAGACTTTACACTTTTCATGGGAAAGCCAAATTCATACCCACTAACAAATAATAAAGGCAGCTCTCTCACTTAAAATTAATTTTGGGCCTGATCATCTGTGATGCCCTTAGCAGAGGGCAGAATCAGATTCCTGAGAATTAGTGGCACTTTCACCAACACAATGAGCTGGTGGTAAATCTTCTGCTTTTCAAGAGAAGGAAAATAGTCAGTCTGGCTGGAAGATCAACGCTCTGGGGCTTGATTGTGTTCCAGTGCTCATTCACTGGAAATTCAGAAAGAGATGCGATTTTCAACATGCCACCTGAGAGTTTCTGCAGTGAAATCTATTTTGCACAATGCCTGTGCAAGCAGAGAAATGGCAGCTTCTGGCAGTAGCTGCCCTGCAGAGTCCTGGGCTCTGGGCAGCTCATGGTAGGTCCAGAGATCGCCACTGCTTTGGATCACTTTTCTTTCAGGATCACTCAAGACCTCCAACCCATTCCCCATGGAATTTCAGGGCCTTTCACTGCTGTAGGTTAATGATGGTCCTGACATTGGGGGCTTCCCCTGGAGCCATGCACATCAGGAGGACTGAGTTTCACTCCATCACGGCTAACTTCTGAAGGGCAGAAGACCTTCAAGGCTCAGTATTTTTGACAGAGCTACAGGTTCCCAGCAGCCTGCAAAACCTGCCTACATCTCAAGAAATGTTACTTGAAACTGAGTGATTTTCTACAGAACTATTTGCAAAACACAGTACAAAGCAACATTTTTTTTCCCCGCAAAGTTATTTAATTAGAAAATCCTGCCAAGTTTAATTGTTTAAAGTTAGAAATTAAGCAGAGGGTCACTTGAGAAGGTCACCAGGGCTGAGGGTTGAAGAGATGAAGAGTGGCCAGTGAACACCTGGCACTACATTCTGAATACCACCAACCAAACTACCATTGCTGGGAGGCAACGTCTATCTTCTGGTCATTTCTGCTTTCAGAGATGAGCGCGTAGCAGTAAAGACATTCAACTGCGAGTCAGGAGGCGTTGGCTCATTGCTGACTGTATCACAGGGCTTAGACAAGCAGCTCTGAATTGGGTCCTTCCTCCACATCTAAAAAGGAGATGTTAATTCCAAACATAATTCAGCAGGATACTTAGACTTACTTCATCCAAGTACATTACAGGACTTGTTTTTGGATTGCAAGTGTTATGAAATACAAGAAAAGTCTAAAGAAAATAGAATGGGGCTCTGTGATTGACTATCTCTAGTCCAAATCCCAGATGCTAAGGAAAAAAACTGAGAAGATGGAGAGAGAAATACACAGGAGAAAGAGAAAGGAGTAACAACAATAGAAAAAAAAAAAAGAGAGGTAAGTTTTTCTGAACCTCGCAAACAATCAAAGCACTTTTGTAGGAAAATCTTGTACTAAGAAAATACATAGTTGCTTAACTTCGAATTAAATCCAACGGCTAAATTTTTATATTCTTTGATTAAAAAATTAAATACTGACAAAACAGCTTCTGAGAAATTTAATACTCTAATCCTCTCAAGAGACTTTTATAAAAGGATCTTTAAAGACTCAACAGTTAAATAATTTCCACTAATAAGACAAGATACAAAGACATTTTGAAAAATTATATCCACCTGTGTGTCAGATTCAGGGTTTGGGGCTTTTTTTTTTTTGCCAAAGTATCTGAGAAATAAAAGTAACCTATTAAGAAGCTAAATAATTTTTTTTCTCGTCTTTCTGTGACGCAAGTATTATACAAAGGAAATTATTTCCGTGTGTTTTATTTCAGCCATAAAAGACATGCTATAGTATCACTGAAATGCTACAAGACACATTTATGCTGCGCTTATATGGCCTTATGCCACCTGGCCAAGAGCCGTTGGTAAGGCAGTCGGGCACACGCCCTGTCGTGTGTGCTCAGCTTTTATTGCCCATTCAAAAAAAAAAAAAAAANNCATTAAAAAAAAAAAAAAAAAACCACCACAAAACCACACATCATTTTGAAAAGGAACAGAACTAACACCAAGAAAACCCCAATCTGGATAAAAATTAGAGGCTGCTAAACTTGCAGCCAAAATGCAAAGAAATCTGAATACCAGCCTCCTATGCTGGAAAAATATTGAGCTGACTTTTTCATTGACTTTTTCCATTGTCGCGCTGTACTCCCCTCTTACAAGCAGGGCTAAAGCTGTCAGTGCTATTGCTTCCAAGTGATTTCAAGTGAAGATGCTCTTCAGTTATCCAATTTATCGTCTTTTCTTAGGAACAACTTACCACCTCTTTTCAGACTGAAAAAGAGTATGCACACACACGTGCACAGCTACATGAGTTTTCACAAGCCCAGCACTGGGCTGGGCTCAGCACCGCATGCCAGGCCCTGCCTGCCCTCCCGAATCCCCATCTGCTCAATGAATAGGTATTCAGTCATGTAGGGGGCTTCTGAAACACCCCTTATGACTGCGTAGCAAAGGGCAGACGCCCACTATAAACCCCATTGTTTTGGAGCCCTCTAGTAGAAGATTCACAAAGAGTTGTAGTAGCAGCCTTTTCAATGGGCAGTTCCCGTGCCAGAAGAAATTGCTGTGCTGGCAAATTAACAGTGGTGTCTGCCACAGAAACGGGAAGGAAGTAAATTTCTAAGTGAAGGAGATGAACTTTCCTATTTTGCTTTCTTCTTTCTTTAAGCAGGGAACTGTCCCACACGACCCAACCAAGAGAAACACCTCTGGAAATAAGTTACTTTGATACTTAAATAAAGGTATGCATCTGGTAAGGCACCTATTTCTTTTGTAAGGAGAGAGATGTGCCTTATGACTTAGAAGATCATCCAGTTTTCAGAAACCTAAATGGCAAAGATTAACTTTTGCAAGGTTTTCTCAAAATGCACCACGAGTTGGCATTTGTGCAGCACGAGAGACACCCTCAAGGCACCGATCCCGCCAGTTCACCTGCTCCAATTGCTTTCAGATAATTCATACATTAAGCGCATAAACAATTAGAGACATTCAAAGCCAGGGCTTACCACCCTTATCCGAGTGATCATGTTAGATTCCTAGAAGAGACAACCCTATGACTCCAGCTAACACATGCGTTTGTGCAAGAAGGTCTTTTCACACCCACATAAAATCACTAAAGATAGAAATGTATAGTGAAACTTCAAGCACCAACATCAATATGAAACATGCTATGGTTGCTTTTATAATGTTTTATAACATCATCAACAAGGGATCCTTGTTTTAATTACATTGGACAGCTTGTTTTAGCTTGGTTTATGGACACTCCTGTGCACTCTTGCACAGTTGAGTAATCTCATTCAATTCCAAAGGCTTATTTATGAGCATAAAGATGACTTACAGTAATAAAGAGCTACACCCTTGTTGTTCCAGCACTCACCTGCTTACTGAGAATGTTATCATAATACAAACAATGAAGAAAAAAAAAAAAAGAAAGAAAATCTGATTTCATTTTCAGCCATGCCTGAAAAAACCACAACTACGCAGAGAAGGATAAACAGGATCCTCTCAGAGCCTCTAATTCCAGCACGGTTTCAAGGTGAGAGAAGAAATTAGAACTACAGTTCTCAAAAGGATGAGAAGTTCTTGTTTCTCTGAGGATCCAAGAAACACACTTATGCCATTGTTTCTTTCATAGGAATGAAACACCTACTTAAGAATGTTGTACCTCTGGTTTTGGTGGTTTTTTTGGTTTGGGTTTNTTTCATCCTGTTTGCTTCTTGTCCAGCTCAGATGGAGGCCCTGCTGCAGCAGAGGACAGGTTGGCAACCTGCGGGTAGAGCCAGCTCAGAAGGAAACAGACCTTTCCCTGCCAACCACAAACTATTGGGATTCTCCCTACACAGAGGCAATTCAGGAAGAGGCTTCTGCTAATATAGATCCCCGTGGGCTGTGTAAATAGAGAGGAGGACCAGAGACTATGAGCTCTGGAGAGAGATTGCTTCCTTGTGATAAACTAAGCTAATAAGTAAATTTTAAAAAGACCAAGACCTCGAACACCAAGAGCTTCAAAGAAGGATCAGGTTATGCAAAAATTGTGGGTGATATTTTGGGCAAAATGTTACTTTGCATCAACCAATTGCATCCATTATTTAGGCTTCAGAAACTGATGAGAAGGAAATCCAATTAAAGAAAGGAGGAAGAGAACAAAGTCCTTGCCTATAATCCCACAGTTTACGCCTGCCAGCACAGTGTGCTACATTGGCATGCCGGAGCCAGACAGGGAAACACTGAAAAAGTCTGTTCCCTGATCTGTGCCACCTGCTAATGTCTCCTGACTGATGTGATCTTCCAGCAGAGAGCTGCTGTTTCATATGAGCATAGCAGACTGAAGCACCCAGAAGAGCAAGGAGAGACTTCCAGTGATTTCAAACACCCGTGCTTCTTTTTTTTTTTTTCTCTGGGGGGTGTGTACTGAATTTTATCTTGGTGCTTTGGGTCTATCAGCTCTGTACTCTGAAAATATGATCCATGCCACACACAAATAATTAATCGCTACAGTTACCACTCCTGTCCAGCTCTTGTATCTCTCTCTCATGCATATGTCAAATCACCCACTCAATAGTC
>VXBH01009534.1:381676-435356 GCA_013400035.1 Rynchops niger
CCCCCTCCCCCTCCGCCACCGGACGCTGGGTGGGCAAGCCAAACGGAGGCAGACCCTTACACCACAGCTACCCTCAAACCCTGAATCCCAACATCAAACCTCCAAGTGCTACCGGTTGGTTTTTGTCAGGAAAAGCCAGGCTCAGAGCTAGGTGGGTTGGAATAGCAACAGCTGAATAGCAGTAAATTTTGTGCCATGAAAGCAAAGCATAATCTCAAATGCCTAGGATGACGCCAGTTCTTCAACTCTGTAATGAGGACTAAGTTTGAATGTCAACATGGGAGGCTCTGAGGGATAAGGTTGCCGTCTTTGTCATCCTCTCAGGGCTTAAGGAAGGGCTAAAAACATCTCAGGTTGCTTTTTGTCTTTATAATATAAATTCCGGCATAGAAAAGCTGAACTTCCAGACAAAAATCCAAGCACTGGTGACTCGCTGACATCACGCAGAAAGGAGTACACCAGGCAACTTCAAATTACAATGCCAAAAGAGGGATTCGTTCTCCCCTTACCTACAAAGATGCAATTCCATTGATTCTGATGGAATTACACTCTTGTGGGTGAGAAGAGAGGGGCGACCTGGGAATATATCATCCCTCCTCTTACCTCTGTCCCTTTTCCTTCTTAAATCTCTCCTCCCAAAGAACTCAGTTAAACAGGTTTGTTAGTTATAATTGAAAATTTAAATGCACGGAAGTTAAAAAAAAAAGAGGAGAAAGTCCTGGGTGACACAATAAATCACCTGTATTGTAGATGGATACTTCTACTGAACTGTAAAGCTTAATTCAAAGCAACATTAAGTATACACGTACAGGGGTATTCCCTGAGTCTAGGTAGCGCAGCTCATTCAGAACAAAAATCGATTTCAACTAACCTTAAAATTTACCTTAATCTCTGTGAAATCTACTGGCTCTTCCAGGCCACTAGAAATATCTCACACTCTAGGACCTCACAGAGGATAATTAGGCAGCCGATAGATGTGCACTGATGACTTCCAGCCTTGATTACTGCAATTCAATGACTGGCTTGATCCAGAGCTCCCTGAATCAATGTCAAAACTCCTAGTATACTGAATGGGCTTGAGATCCCTCCTTTGTCTAGGAATGAAGTCAAGCACTCTGAAAAAGTCCACACCTAGAACAAACTTCAGGAGTTCATCTACTTAGTGAAACGGATCACCGAATATTTGCACTGGTACCACGCCGAACGCAGAGCCTGACTGAAAGGAGGCTGAGAGGCAAGCTCCCCTCCGGGATTTTACCCTCCGAGGGCAGGGATAGGGAGACCAACCTGGGGAAAAGGGGCAGGGAATGGGGCATCAGGGATCTCCCAGGGACTGGGTGATCGCTGACCACAGAGGCTTTGGTTTGAGCTCGTCACGGGAGGGAAAAAATGCAGCGCTCATTTCTTGGACTTAGCTTTCTGTCTGTAGTTTATTCATATGTGGACATAGACATGGATGCACATAACAACCACACAGGTGACACCAAAACCAAACGCATTCACCAAACGCTCTCTCCTTAAAACTTTGGAGCTGCATATGGATGCAGGAGAACTGGGGCCACATCGGAAGCTAAAGAAATATACAGAGGCTCTGTTAGTGTGTGCAGGTCATGACTATGTCTCTGAGGGACAGTCCTAAACATTTTTCCATTTTTTTTTGTTCGGTTTTGGTTTTTTGTTTGTTTGTTTTTAATTTTGAAAAAACATACAAACATTCTGTAACTTAAAACGTCAATCAAGAAAAGATTGGAATTTCATCACTTCTGAGCCTCTATAAGTTACTCAAAATACTCCTCTTTCTTCTCTTGCAGAGATGCATTTGGGGCTAGGGTCAGACCAGTGAAAATATAGAAGTGGTGATATTCTCCCATGCTTAGCCCACAACCCGATCTCCACCCAATCGATACACCAAAATGAGACCCACTCACAGTAAGATTGTGCATATCTCCATAATATGATCTTTCCTCTTCTCTCTTGTGTGATCAGTAGTGAAATATTCAGCAGTTTTCACATTTAAATTATCATCAGGCTTCAGAGTCAACATCCCATTGAGATTACTGGGGTGGTTCATACTTCTCTCAGAGCTACTGTTTAAGGCTGTCTGCAGACTCAGGCAGACATCATTGAATGGATTACTTCTGGTATGCGACCAAAATGTTATCTTCACAACCATAAGACAATTTTTTTCAGTATAAATGCTTGCATTCTGGAGCACAAGATGGCAGCCACCAGGAAAAAGGGTTGGCTTGCTGACCACAAACTGGCCCAATCTGACCCCCGACTCTGGACTAGTGGCCTGGAAGAGCCAATGGATTTCATGGAAGCTAAAATGAATTTTAAGAAAGTTAGTTAAGATGTATTTCTTTGCTGAATGACCCCCACGTCCAGGACAGTGGGGACATTCAGCACATACGTCCATGTTAAACTCAATTTTGAGCCAAGCTTTTCGATTTAGTGTTGAGATGCAATTTTAAATGCTAAGCTAATGACCACGTAACAAAGATCAAGGAGGCCAAATTATACCATTTGTGGAAAATATACACTTGAATTTCTTTGCACTTGAAAATTGAAATAGGAAATTTTGTAGTTATATAAAAAAAATCCATGTTGTTTTTTTCTTTTCCTTTGTTGTTTACTTTTTTATGTTTTGCACCAGATAAATAAGTAATATGATGTTTCGAAAGTTTGGGTAAACAACAATGAAATAAATTTTATGTTTTTAAAATAATTTACCGGTTGAAATGATATGGTTTCCATTCCTGAGAAACCCAATTTAAAGACTAGAGATTCTTTTTTTTTTTCTTTTAATAATGGTCCGGTCCCGATCTTGAACAAAAAAAAGCTTGGGAATTAAAACAGGCAAGAAAAGATTAAACGTATACTGACATCAGTACCAATGCTGTCTAATTAGGCAGTGTAATTAATCCTGCCTGATTACACAGCATTAGATTAGCAGAAATAAACACAATGGAGAAACTGCAGAGAAGGTGAGACCACTGCACACAAATTAACAGCAATACCCCACAAGCTACACAGATGCGTCTAAGCTACACAGATAGAAAAGCTATAATTGATAGTGCTACATTAAAGCTTATATTTAGGTTCAGCTTTGGGCATCGCTGCCAGATACATTTTAATGACTTTTTTTTTCCTAATGCTTTTCTAGCATTTTGTAGAGCAAAACAATTAATTATGAAGGGAAGAAATTTGTTGTAGGACCGCACAAGGCTCAGATGGCTGGTAAAGGGACAGGTAGATTGCCACGGAAAGAAAAGCATTACACACGCAGGTGTAGAAGCAGACACCTGTTTCTGAAACAAGTCTGTAGCGCATTTCAGAAATAAGTCTGGCCTGAATCTGAAAAATCTAATCTACTCTTGCTTCCCTGGACTTCAGATTAAACAAGAAGAACAGAAATTCATGGAAGTCTCAAGAGGTTAACATTTCTGAAAATGGGGACATGCTTATTTAAGAAGCTAACCAGTGAGTAAAGGACTAAACTTTACAAATCTATTTTGAAAGACTCAGCCACTGAGCTTAGGGATATACTTTTCAAGAAGCAGCCAAGAAACCTTTGAACTTACTGGTGAGAAATAGCTCTCATGAGTGGGAATAATGAACTAAATATTGATGTATTAATAACGTACTATTCTACAAGTAACAGTTGTGTTTTACTTAGAATAGTTGCATATTTATACATCATCAATAAATTTTTTTTTTTCATTTAAACTTTTCTAGATAGAATAGCTAAAGAGATTTTTGAGGAACAACGTTTACCTTAAAAAATCAGGAAGCTAAGGAAATTTTTCTGAACTTAATTCCCCACCCTCTCTAATTCTATAAAATCAAGGCAGCAATCTTTAGGGTGCGTGAAAAGTCCCCACGAGAAATGGGGGGTCTAATACCTCTTTTGACGGAACCCGGGAGCCTTTCCTTTTATTCCACCACGTTTCCAACATTGCAATGAAACAGGAGAGGACAATCCCAGCAGCGAGGATGCAGAAAACACCTGCAAAACTTTTTATGTCCAGGGCACCTCCTTTCTGTTTGGTATCCACAGATGAGTAAAGATCACATTGACCATTCTTCGGCCACCACTTATGCTTCAGTATGTCCATGTCGCCATTCTGCTGCAGCTCCAAAATCCTTGAGGAGAAAGCACAGAGTCAGGGGTTACAGTGGGGCAGTGGAGGTGGCACCTGAGAGCTCGAGGATGTAATCCTACTAGTTGCAACCTTCCCACGTGTCTCGGAAAGCCAAGCAGCTGATGAGTCCAGACGGACTGATTTAGCTAGAAAAAAAAGTCAGAATATGGGATTGCCTGTAAGACTGAGCATATGGACATCTCTGCTCCACTCTAGATACAGGAAAGCACGTACAAGTCTCTCTCTCCTTCTTTTAAGACCTTTAATGAAAAAGCTTTACTTAATATACTGTATTTTCTTAACTGGCTTTCACTACAGACTATGTCAATTGACTTTCGTAGTGCATTAGGTATTTGACAATACATATTTTGTATTTTAATTGCTGGAGAAGAGACATTTCAATCAAAAAAAAAAAAAAAAAAAGGAAAATACAGTTCAGATGCACCACAGGATACATATTACCTTATTGTAAACTGATCTTTATCAGGTTACCTATGGCTGCTTTGGAGAGAGAGCAGAACTGTATTAGTTGCAGCCAGTAAAGACCTAAACTAATTTTGCTCAATGGGAGCGTGCGACCCTGCTGGTAAGAGATTTTTATAGGAAGGTTCTTTGCTGCCGCATTCCCTTGTCCTTGCACCTATGTACCCAGCCCTTCGCCAAAGATTTACCAAGCAGCTTGCAAAGCCAATGTATTTAGCTAGACTTCCTATGGAATGAACAGTTTGAGAAATGAGAATTTTGTTTGGAAGAAGATTTGCATATTTAGTTAATTTATTAGTGAGGAGAGTGTTTTTTAAAAAACTTCCAGAAGTGACTAGAGTAGCAGACTGGTGCATCTGGTTACCCAAAATAAACAATTCAATGATTACACTTAAAAAGAATAAAACAGGGTGAATGTTTTCCTTCATGTAATAAATTTGTTTTTCATTTCAGTGTTGGAAGGCAAACAATTACTTGTGCAATCATTTGACACAGCATGCAAAAAAGCCAAGTGCACACAAACCAGCAGAGGTCTGGGATGTTGCTACCAGAGACTGTGCTGCATCTAAAGGGGAAGAAAAGCTGTCCCACTGACCCAGGGCTACCGTAACAGCTCCATGCACTGGCCTACCTCAACCTCAGAAAAATGCAGTATTATGAAAGGGAGTCTGAATGCACCTCAGAAGCAACTGCTCTGTACAGCTGAGGGAGCTGGGATTGTTCAGCCTGGAGAAGAGGAGGCTGAGGGGAGACCTTATCGCTCTCTACAGCTGCCTGAAAGGAGATTATAGCGAGGTGGGGGTCGGTCTTTTCTCCCAAGGAACAAGCGATAGGACAAGGGGAAATGGCATCAGGTTGTGCCAGGGGAGGTTTAGGATGGATATCAGGAAAAATTTCTTCACCAAAAGGGTCGTCAAGCATTGGAATAGGCCACCCAGGGAAGTGGTTGAGGCACTACCCTCGGAGGTATTTAAAAGACATGTAGATATAGCGCTTAGGGACATGGTTTATTGGTGGTTTTGGCAGCGTTAGGTTTAATGGTTGGACTCGATAATCTTAAAAGTCCCTTCCAACCTAGATGATTCTATGATCTATAATGCCACTAGTCATGTCAATGAAGCCACCAGATGTTCTATGACATATTCAAATGACCCTACACTTATGTTGTGGTCCTACCAGGAATGGGACACTTCATGCAGCCATCAGTGGCTTAAACCTTAGCATGGCTCTGGCGTGAGTTTCTGTTTCCTGTCTGGTAGTACGTCCTGTGTCTGAGATCCTGACCTGTTCAGAAGGGAACAGCTTGTCCACCTCTGTGATCCACCAAGGGAACAGCACCCCTGAGGAACTGACTGCAGGTAATACATGTGCCTTTGGAGATGCCAAAATCACCGTGCTTGTATAGCTTTGTGTTTATAAAAAGTGGGCCAAATTCTGCGCAATGCCTGCTGGCAGTGTACCACTAAAGGTTTAGCCCTGGAGAATGGCAAACAAGGTCAGAGCTGCCTGGCTGTATTTTGAATTGTCCCAAACCCCATGCCACCTTAGGGAAGCCCCATCCCAAAGCTTCCTGAGGGGGCAGGGATAAGTCAAATATGGGAGTACTCTCAGCTCCGTTGCAAGAGACAGAATAGCTGTTATGAAATATCCATGTTCTAAGGAGCTTTGGAGGCACGAGGACCACATGCAGGTTGCCGTCATTGCTGCCTACAACTGCCTATTGGGAGCATGTAGAGAAGCTGGAGCCAGACCCAGTGACAGGAAGAGAAGCAACTAGGACAAACTGGAACACGAGCAATATTGACTAGATAAAAGGAAAATGGGAGAGGTCCAACACTAGTACAAAGAATTTGCAGCATCTCCACCCTTGGTGATACTCAAAGGCCCGCTGGGCAAGGCCCAGAGCAACCTGACCTAACTGGACCTGCTTCGAGCTGAGAGCTGAGCTGGAGATCTCCAGTGGTCTTTTCTCACCATAATTACACCTTTGAGGCTGCAAACACAGTCCACGTGCTACTCGCAGCCACGGCATACTGACATAACTCACCCTAATTCTGGTTCTTGCTGCCCTAGGATCCTGCACTAGGACTTACACGAGTATTTTGTCCCAAATATTCCAGTCTGTCACATTAGCAGGAATAGCTGGCATAAACAGAACCCTTTTGTAGAAAATCTTGTGGAGTAATAGAAGATTAATTTTCGATGCCCCATCCAAACATTTGGCATATGTGTTTTTATATTTAGGACACAAGGCAGCAACAGAACAACATTGCGGGACTTATTTCTTCCAGCAGCAGCTCTAATCCCCGAGTAGGGCTATTTTCTCTCTTTTATTCAGTCAGTAATAGAATGAACCATCCAAATGATTGCTCTATTCTCATTAATTAAATGATTCTTCACTTGTCAGTATAAGTCCTGATTACACAAGACATCTTTTCAACAATAGGCATTAGCATAAAGACACTGAACTTTAGCTTGTTCCTTAACAGAGATTTATTCCTAATTGTACTACTGCTAATTATTGGCAATTTTCTTTATGGATGTAACGTATAAGTTCAATTATTTAAAGGAAAACATAAAAAAGAAGCAGAAACCAGGCATAGTAATTGTATCATTACATGGAAAAGCTTGAGAAATGGGAAGCTTATAATAAAGCCTTGTAAAACCGCAGCTGAAAACAGATGTTGAGAGATAAAAATACATATCAAGAGAAATTATAAGAGCATGAATGTCTAACCAAATTAACTTCATGCAGAGAAAAAGGGAGATCCTGCTTCCATTAGACTTAGTAAACACCTTGTTTCTGAATTCACCCATGTGTGGCACCAAAGTAGGAGTTAACACATGGAGACGATTTAACACTACCAACCTGTTCCTAGGTATGAAACTTCCTATTTTTGCAGCACATTTTCAAAAATGAAAATCGTGCTTTTATCGAAATTCCATGAAAAACAACGCGAGGAAGGGAGGTTTCTTGCAAGTGTGCACAGCACGCAGGCCCGGCTACACTTGTGTGCCGCGGGAGCTTCCCACACGATGGCACTCTTTCCATAAAAATATTTTTGCTGCAGTTCCTGCTGGGTGCCCTTATCCAATCTAATCATACCTGTTGGGCGGCAGACACTACAATCAGTTTGATATTTGATTTTCAAATTTAATGAATGACTAAAGTAATAATGCATTAACTAAATGCTCGGAATGATAATGATGCGCTAACTGCTATAATTCCAGCAAGTGCCTTTTCTCACAAGTCCCAGATTTTTACAACTGAACTTTTCCTCAACAGTTTTGGCTCCTTTGAGCCTGCTGCATTGGCACGGAGTAATAATGCAACACATAAGCCAGCAGTAAGAGTGGTGGAAAGTAGTAAGTAGGGTGCACGAGTTCCTGCTGTTTTGAAATACCATAGTCTTAAAAAGCTTACAAAAGAAGCCTGTATGTTGAAATAATCTGATTTGTCTGGAAAACATGACCGTTAAAACTTGCTTATGGATAGAGTGTGGATCTTAATAAATTTTCTGTAGCAGGCAAACTGCTACAGTGCCATTTTTCAGGGCAATGACCTCAAGTTAGTAAGCTGCACAAAAGAAAATGTCTGCATGTACTTTAACTAATTTGGCCCTGAATTCACAGTGCCCAGTGATGTCTAGCGGATATAAACACAGAAAACTAAACTGCCCGTGGTTTCCAGATGTGAGAGTGATGTGAACGAATCCTACTGAATCAATGGGAACGAGGCTGGATTCAACTTGGTAACTATATACTTTGCTGCTGGCAGTGAAATGTAATTACTCCTGCAAAATACCCACAGATAAAACACCCCAACATATTAAGATAGCAAGGTGTCACAAATGCTACAAAACTGAGACATCTGTGACAACACTGGTTTTTTGATCTTGTTTTATTCTTTCCAAGTTGTCAGTAGGAAGCAAGAGACACCATTTACAATGAGATCAGAAATGCCAGTGCATGGTCTGAGATGTCAAAGGTTACTGAATATCAGCTTCCTGCGCCAGGAATGTGTTATCCAGAGGGATAATTTCACCATCAGCACTGACAAGGAAGAGGAGATGCACATTGATGCTCAAAGCCTTGACTTTGATGCTATCTCCAGTGACAACAAATATTGTCATTCCCCAGCTGCCCAACAAGTCACGTTTGCATCCCACCACAGCCATGGACTGCTATGAAGCTGCTGCTGAGAGTGATGGATTTATCGGTATTCACATACAGGAAGGGAATATTCCTGTGTGATTTTGTCCTGCCCAGATGCACGGAATAAAGAGATACAGAATGGTCATAAATAAAACTTAGAAGTGTTTATAGAGCTGGTGGGAAGTTGTTCATCCAGAAACAGCTGCTTGCCCAGCACCAGCTGCACTACCCAGTTAGCCATCCCTAGACCTAAGCCTAGAATTAAAAGGGGCATCAGATCATTGAAAAATACAACCCAGAGATGAAGGTGGCATGGGAAGGTGTGGGGCAGAAGTAGCTGTCCCAAGGTGAAAGAAAGAGGGGAGCAGTGCCAGTGCCTGTTCCTGAGTGGACTGAAGCAATGCTAGGAGAGTTTGCAAGATGAGTAAAGCACCTGGAGGCAGAAAGGTCCTTGCTATTCCAGTCCTTCCTTCAGCTACAGGTCTTGATATCTGTAAATAAAAATGCTGGTTCTGAAGAGACTATTTTCTGGTTTTCTCTGTGTGTGTTTTTTTTTTNGAGCTGCCAATCACAGGCTCCACAAGAGAAAATTTTTCAAGCCAGCCAAACGCAGCTTGGGCTGCCAGATTAGCTGAAGCCACACTTCCTTCTCCACCAGTTCCTACCACTTAACCAAGGGAGAGAGTGCCTTCGGGTCCAGCTGAGAAGCCTGTTTTCTGGCAGGGACTCCAAACAGATTTAAACCCAACTAACTTGTGCCTAAGAGGGCAGGCAGGCAGTTGCCTTCCGAACTGCCCTTCAGCAGCACTCGGCGTCACACTGCTGCCACTAGGAAGTCATTGTGTGGAAACAAGGCTAAGCATCTTACCTCCTATGTACGATAGAAGAAGCAGTAGTAAGCTGGACCCGCTGTCCAGCATTAAGGGTCTGCATATCCAACTCTATTGAAAAAGAGAAAGCGGCTGACCTTCTGTTTTGCTCAGCAAGAAACCATTAGCTTCAGAAGATGCAGCACTCATGACTTGGATCCCATAAATTAGTAACACTTTGTTCAAATTAGTGAACTTTTTACTTAAATCTGTTAAGCTTACATGGACACTCTCAAATACAGAAGGCTAAACTGAAATGAAATGGCATCTGCATAACAAGAAATGAGATATTAACTATATTTTTTATACAACTGTCACGGAACTTTCTAAGGATTATAGGATAGTTTTATTCAAGGCTCATAGTTTTGCTGAATAGTAACAATTCAGAAACCTAGATAAAGGCAAAAATCAAGTTATTCAAGATCTTCTGCTTACTTTTAATATAGTAAAAGTTGAGATGAGCTTAACCGGCCTTTCACCATGCAGATCTTTCCTGCTCAGGAGAAAACAGCAATAAAAGAATTAGTACCTATTTATAAATCCTAAATGACAAGAGAACACCTACAGACAGTCACATAAATATCATGAGCTCATTAAGCTCAGTGCTGTTATGGTAAACACCAAATTAATTCATTATGGCAAGTCATGGTATGCTGCCAACCTTATTAAAACAAGGAAGTGTACTTTCAAGATATATTGGTTCCTGTGCATTACCTGTATCCCAGCACTCTTTTAGAAAATTACTTGGGAAATGACAGTTACTAAGCTTTACGAAAATTCAGTACTTCATGGTCACATGAACGCCTGGGGTCTAATTTTCCTCTTGCTTTCATTACCATAAACCAGAAGCAAGTCCACGCAAGTGAAGGCAGGGACAGCTCGTGGAGCCTGCAGAAGACTTTGATGTGCTCCCCAGAAGCGGGACAGCTCGGCATCTCCTCCTCTTGGTTTCCACCGGGAAAGTCTGTCTTGCTGACTGCCGTGCTTCCAACATCATCTCCGAGATCCAAAGATCAGCTGCAATGCTGCATGTGATTGCCACAGAATGGAGAGAGCGCTCCTTCCTAAAATTACACTTTCTTCAAACTGTCCCCTACAATAACGCTTGTGCAACACTGGAAGCAGTCATAAATGACATTTTGATGATATGAGAAGAGAGTGTGATTACACACATACAGTTTGAGGACTTGACTTGCAGGTCCCAAGCTACACGTAAGCAAATCAGTAGCTCTTTTCAGAACCGGAATAACTGATGATTTCACACCAAATCAGGAAGCCCCAGTCTCCAAAGTCAGCGGAAATTTCACCATTAACTTACATACAGCAGAGACCAACAGAGAGCACACTGGGGAACCCAACCCTTCTGGTTAGGTTGTGACAAAAGTGGCATTTTTCTGCATCAGTACAGGATACTTGGATTAGCCAAAAATGGAAAGCTTGGAAAGTGCCCTTTCAGTCACCACATACCTCTTGGACGTCTTGTCCCCCAGAATCTCACCTGACCAAACATTTCCTCTCGTGTCAATTGCCCCCTGCCTGAGAAGCCACGTGGTAAACAAGCCATGTAAAGAAATGCTCTTCTGCTTAGCAGGAGAAAGAAAACACTTGAAAAAAGTATTTTAGTTTGACTTGGTTATTGTTTTTTTTTCAAGAATTACATGCAAACAGACACTTACTTGTGTCAATTACTATTTAACTTAGTTCAATCTCAGATTTTTTTTTTAACATAAAAGGATAAATTAAACACCAAAAGTTTTCGTTAAGAAAACGCCAAAATGAAATATTGAAGTGTTCTTCCTTTAAGGATTTTTTTTTTAAATAAATAGATCATAAGAAACAACTTCAACTAATCTGTTTAGACCATCTGCTGATGTCCTATGAGAAGGATAAATAAATGAGGAGTTCACTGAACCTGACCTAGCACTGAATGAATATGCAAGCCTCATCCTTCAGCTAAGAAGCAATTACATGAGAAATCAAATTACTAACATGATTAATCTTAAGAGTTGTGGTGACTAGTGAGCTTTAATTTTTATATATTAAAGCACTCATTATTTATATAATAAAGCACTCAT
Source organism: Rynchops niger (assembly GCA_013400035.1). Lineage (NCBI taxonomy): Eukaryota > Metazoa > Chordata > Aves > Charadriiformes > Laridae > Rynchops > Rynchops niger. The sequence goes on from VXBH01009534.1 coordinate 393,404, forward strand.
TACAGCTATGGCAACATGATCTTTGCTAATATCAAAGTTGGGCTCCAACAAACTGATAACAGGCAGAATGAAAGCAAGCCAAAAAGACACAAGAGAGCTGAAAAGGAAAAGACAGTAAGTCCCACAGAGACCCAGAGCATAGCTGCAGTCAGAAAGGGAACACCTTGGGTGGTCTTTGAAAATGTCAGCATCATCCTTAAGCACCCTGTGATATTTGGGTTGTTGGGTAAAGGAAAAGATCTTTCATTTTAGTGTAAGAATCTGGAAATGATTATCTTTGCTTGGAGTCATGCTTCAGGCAGTGCAAAGGCTCATTCTTATACAAGCTACCTACATCCACATTTTGAGATACAGAAGACAGATCAGTTAGATCCTGTTAACTGATAGCCTAGAACAGCTCATTTTTAAAGAGATCTAGGTGGCACTTGCATATCTGACATTTATTTGCTATTTACATAAGCAAAGATGACAAAATATATTGCTAATCATTCTCTCAGGTTTTTTTTAACTGTTTGTCCAGTTCTTTTTTTAAGCCCCTCCAAAATGAAACCCAAAGCCTTCAGAATTCTCTTTTAGATGGTGTTTAAATGAATGATTTACATAGCTTGATTTAAATATTATCACTTGGATTATAAAGAACCCAGATCGATAGTTTAAAGCTATGTCCAAGGTGAGCAGAGTTGTTGATAGGAGAAGCTAGACAGATAAATACACAGTCTGAAGATCAAATCACAGTAATATGCTTTGTGTCTGAAATTTGACATTTAAAAATATCTCAAAGGCTTTTATCTCCTAGGTACTTGGCTACAGTAGTGAAAGCTTCCCAGATCCATTCCCATCCAGGGTTTTAAACATATCGGGGTTTGAAACCAGTACTTCTGAACATCAGCACTGCACAACCAGCCTTACAGATTCATGTTATACTGAGGACAGCCCTCTCCAAACAATCCTTTGGACACTGAAAGTGAAAACGTTTAAGTTACCCGATATGATATATTAGTGCTTCAACATTTAATTCATTACTTTGATTTGTTCTCCCAGGCAAAAGCGTTTCATAGAAGAACCATTTCTAGAAACATCCCCAAAACACATTCTTTCTTTAAAGCCTTTCTCAAATCACACTAATGAATACTCTTCAGATACACTCACAGCAGTATCATGGCTATCTGGGGAAGCCTAAGGAACTGCCACAATTCTGCCTAGGAAATTATGAGAGTCCCTGCCAAATTTGCAAGAGGCACTGAAGAGTGAATTCGACCCTCCTTAAAAAAAATAATAAGTATTAAAATTCCTTACACTAAATTTTGAAGTTTGAGAAATGCTTCTCCTGCTGTTCAGGTTAAACGTGTCCAACGACACTTCTGACACAAGCTTGGCCCAAGTTACAAATAGACCTGCCCGAGATGGGTGCCCCTGGAAATACTGCCTAGGGCACCTCAGCCGGTCTGGGGCTAGCTCTGCTTACTTTCCCTTCAAGGTGCATCAGGTGAGCCTTCCTCAAAGAAAGACACGCGAGATCATAAATTTCTCTACCTTTATGAGCATTCAGATCTTTTAACCTTCCCTGGGCGTAGAAGGAAATGATGAAAGATAAAGCAGTACAACTCCGCAAGCAAAACAGCTGCCTGACTGCTGTGCTATGCTCAATCTGTGCACAGCCCTCACTGTTGCCTTTCATAACTGTGTTGTTCTTATGTACGGGGAGATAAGCTAGGAATCGCTCTAGTCCCTCTTCTTCACCAGACTTAGCAATTACCTTCGATAACACACCAGTGTGCCAGGCTGCCAACCCTGTCTACGTAGGTTTTCTGCTGTTGGCAGAGCTTACTGACAACTTCTGGAGCCAGACCGTCTTTCAGTGCCCTCGCAGGACTACCGGCAATACAGAGAGGTGAAGAAACCTGGCACAGAAACCCTGCTAGCTACCGGAGGTTACAAAAGTTAATAATTGATGGTTTATTGCCCTCCTTCCACTGTATGCATGTCCTGAGGGGCTGCAGTTACTTTGCATAATAGGCATCAGGGCTTTAAGAATCACAGTGTTTACTCAAAGGGGTCACACTACGGGAGATTTCCATATTATGGAGAAGTGCCTTGGTAAGAACCAAGTGCCATTCAATCTAGATATCAATCTGCAGGAGGACTGAGTGTTTATTCTGTTAATAAAGGCATCTCCCTAGTAATGCTGCAGTTTCTCAAGAGCCGCAGACAGCTAGCTTGCCTGCATTCTTGTCTCCCAAGCTTTGCCTAATCAGGTCCTCTGGTCCCTTCTGCATTGCAATCAGCAAGGGCTGAACCTGTTCACCTGTGTAACAGTATTTTTTTGGCCTCTGGGTTTTAATGCATTGGAACAAGGCAACACAATCAAGAACTACCATCACTTTCACTGCTGGAGGAAGCAGAGCAGAAGGGAGGCAGGAAGTTCTGAAGCTTTGCATTTCGCCTCATACTTTTTTTCCCCCCTCAAATCTAGGCCCATATTATTCACGCAAACTTGAAGGATGTCTGTTCCGTGCAAAGCAAGTGTTTCAGGCAAAATATAAATGCAGCAAAGCCACTAGCATCCCTAAGTCTTCTGTCAGACATTTCAGACCAGGCAGAAGCAGGAGGAGATAACTGCTTTTCTTTGCAGCTCATCCATCCAGGTCAGAATTGAGACTTTCCCATAGAGTAAGAAGAGTAAATAAGAAAGTAAGAGTAAGTAGAAAAAGAGCATGTTCTTGCTACCCACAAGAACGTATCTCTCTCACGCCCTATATTTCTAATACTGCATATTCAACAGCAAGCATACAGAAGCTTAACGTAGAAGCAACGTAAACAGAAAAAGTTAAGGAGCAATCTCAAGCTTAGTTTATAAACTGACTATTTAAAAAAAAATCCATAAAATCAGCTTCCTGACACAGCAATAGTACAATCTGATTTTTTTTTTTTTAAACTCCAGAATGATTTCAAAGCACTTGATATTGTGACAAGATTTAGCCATTTTCATGAGCGATTCTGCCTTCTTTCACTGTGTATCTTGATCATCAAAGCCTACATGGTTAAACCAAGTAATTTTCTTACATTCCGTTCTTAAAAGTAAGCAATGCAATTTCAGTATTTAGTTTTTTAGTCTTAGAGCCCTTAATTGTTTCTCAGTGTTTGGGGGTTTCCTATGTTTTTAGGAATGGAGGGGTTTTTTTGCCCCCTTCTCACCAGTCTATTGATAACGGACCTGAAGATGATATTCCATTCAGCTCAGGGGAACAGGACACATATGAAACATAAGCTTGCATAGCAATGACAGCACACATCATTTGTATCTGAATAGCGTTTTACAGTTTGACCAACCAAATCTGCAATTACAGGAGATGCCTTGAAGCAAAAATCTTTCATAGTTGGCCAGACCAGATAATGGGCACACTTACCCTCCGTTACTGTACCTACTGTCACTTCTTTTATAAAATGATTAATCTCACTTGCAATTATGCAATTTCAAATCTCAGAGGAGGAAGCTTGGGAAGCTTTGCCTCCTCCTCCCTTTCCTCACTCTCCAGTAGATGCAGCCCATGGAGCAGCTTCCCACAGGGGCCACTGGGCTTGCTCATGCTCTCATGACACCGTGCCACAGCAGACTGGTGTGGTTCACTACTCCTGACAGAATGCGATGCCAGGGTTTGCCGTGTAACATCACAAAATACATCCCATCATTTTCCTGTGCTTTGTGTCTGATAAACTGTGGCCAAAAGAAATAACCCCAGAAATAAAATAGAAGGTGCTCCCAGTGCTATTCTATCAACTCCTCTCTGCAGAATGCCAATGGCTTTGTAGGGAATTTAACAATTTTATAGCATAGGTCAAAACCAAGCAACTTGGCACTGAGATTCAATTTGGATAAGCCGGTGAGCCTGCTCAGGCGATCTGTGCATATCTTTTTTCAAGATCAAGGGCATGCGGTCAAATTCTGCAGCTTCTTTTTGATAGCACAGAGAAGTGAGCTCCTCCTGTTTGCCAGCAGAGGCAGATCCAAGAGCCAGACGAGGGCTCCTGTTGCTGTTCCACCGCATGTTGCTCAGCTCAGATCACAGGGCAGGTTTGGTGATAACCAGGTCCCATCAGAGACTCTCCCTACCAAGATCTGGTGCGGTCAAATGAAGTTTTCGGAGAAAAGGCATAAGAGAAAGGGAGCCATATAAAAGAAAAAAGAAAGTCTCCCAAGTTTAGAAGAAGAATCAGGATTATCTTGACTTCTCTTGAAAAGCTGTCTGGCAGGAGGGGTGGGAGTGTGAATAGCAGGATATTCCCAATCCTAATTCCCCAGTTTCAGACAGTAGAAGTTTATTTGTGGGAAAGCAATGGAGGATATTAACAGGTTCTTATTTCTACCCAGCCAGTGCACGTTTCTCTACCTCTGTGTCAGACTGAAAATTAGGATTCCACCAAACGGCCCTGTTGCCATGCTGCAAATTCACAGCTGCAGAAGATGACGCACAGTAAATCACTGTCCTCTCACTGAGAGCTGCCATAAATAATGCCGCAGGAGTTCTCCCTCTGCAACTGGCAGCTGGCTGCAACTGCTGGGAACAGAGCTGTAGTGCAGCCCCCAGGTAGGGAACAGAGAAAAGGTAAAACAGAACAGTCTGAAAAATAAGATCCTGGCATTCATCATCCCATTAACTTGTAAGCCTTTCAAAATATTTGTCTCTTTCTCCCACCGGAGAATTTCTATAAGCAAGCTGTCATAACTTCAGATAAATTTCAGGAATATGCTATGTTAATTTTCTAAAAGTACCTAATCTTAAAAGTATTTTCATTAACAGGAAGTATTATCACTCTGCTTTTACAGAGGAGAAAGCTGAGGCAGAGACTGTGAAGTAGGCATGGCAAGATCAGACCTCAGGTGAGCAGTGGCTGAACCCGGTCCCCACTCTCTCTGTTCCCTTTTACACTGGATATATTCATTTGTTTTCCTAAGAGAAGGGAAAAAAAAGATGGCAAGGAAAAAGAGCAGTTTGGCAGGCCACATGACAGGTGGAAATGGCCAAAGACGTGAAAGTGTATTAGCCACGACTTCCCGAGCAAGCAGTTGGCTGACTCTATTGCTCAGCCTCTACATCAATGACAGCTTCTGAAGGCTTGTGCTGCAGCACAGCCTCTCTCTTGCTGGTCATAGGCATTTCCCCGGCACAGGCACAGCCCCAGGGTTACCAGCAGGGCTGAGCAGGAATCCCAAGGTGATGGGCTGCAGAGGAGCTGGAAGGGTGTCCTGGTTTGAGGTAGAACAGAACCAACTTTCTGTTCAGTAATTTTACTTCTTAGCTAGGCCTCTTCTAACTCTCTGAAATTAATAGGAGAAAATGGTTTGTTCTCAGAGTGATAAGACCTGTGTTTATAGCTAAAGTCAAGAAATGGTACGCAGAGAGGCTCTCGCTTATACTTAATGCTGTAACAACCGGTGTCAGCTAACTTTGTTATTTGCCCTGCTGGAGAGTTGGAAGTGGTAAAGCATGGAGGGGTCACACCTGCAGGGAGCAGTGGACAGGACAGGTGACCCAAAACTGACCAACAGGGGTATGCCATCCCATCTGCCCCATGCTCAGTATAAAAGCTGAGGGATCAAAGGGTCTGCACTTTTTCTTCAATGGCCAACATCCGAGAAGGACCCTGTCTATTCATCTCCCCTTGATCCCGATCCGCATGTTCCTAACTCCAGATTTGGAATCCAGTTCCCACCCATCGTTGACTCCAGTCTGGGACTTCCCTAGTGCCTGCCAGTGATGTCATCCTGGGAGCTTGACACGGTTTTGTATATATTGTATCTGTTTCATTATTTCCTTTTTATTTTATTATTAATATTTCATTAAAGAAGTTTAGTTCCTTCTAAACTGGTAAAACTCTTTATCCCTCCTCCTCCTCTCCATCTCGTTCATTGGCCAGTTCGGCCAAAACCATGACAAAGGGATATGGCCCTCAGGCAGCTGCGCTGTGCTGCAGCCCCTCTCCAGTTCTAGTGGGATTAGGGCGGTACTGGTGGTCACAGACAAAAGGGGGTGATGGAAGATCCTTCTTGACATTCCCAGCAAAGCCATAACCTCCCCTGAAGCTCTGCAGCATTCAGACCTTGCATAACGTGCTATCCTTAACAGCAATTTTTTCACCTAATTTGAGCCAGGCCTTGCAAATACCTGGAGACAAGTTCCAGGGGATACATCTCTCCCAGGGAGCACTCGACTGAAGAGAGATACCAAGGGTACATATTGCAGTACAGCTCATCGCTGCTGCCTGCAGCTGGAGGTAAACAGAAAAAAGCCTAAGGTAATCTCAGATTCATTCCTCTCGTGCTTGGCAAAAAGTCAGAGCAGGGGCTTTTTGCAGTGTACTCGTGCTGCTCTAAGATTCACATAACTATGATCAACTATATAAAACAGTTTTAATTAGGATTTTGCTAATCATCAAGCATCTGGCTAAAGTTTCCCTTGAACGTTTTTCTAGCAAGCATGGAGGGAAAGTGGATTTATAGAATAGTTTGGATTTGCCAGAGTTCCGTAAATACTTTTTGAAAATAAAGACGTACCCAACCTCTGAGAATTGGTTAAAAAAACCCCACAAAACTCTACAAGCATTCAGATATTGCTGTGATTGACTGTGGAGTTAGTGATGCTAGAGAGAGCTTTCCATGGAGACTGCTATACGGATATTTAGGGCTGCACAGATTCCAGTGAGTTGGGCTTTTTTGTTGTTTAGGCTAGTTTCTAATTCTGATTTCAAATATAAACTAACAAGACTTTTTTGCCTTCCATTCCTCCCTTTTTGGTTGGGCTCCAGGTCAAACTGGATATTCTGGCCAAATTTCTCAGAGAGAGAGATATACGTGTAGAATGCAGGCAAACTGAGCTCATACCCTGTTTGCCCAATTCAAAGCAAGGACTGGAAACCAGATGTCCTTTATAATGGAGATTACCAGGTAGAGAAGTCATGCCAGAAACACTGATAAGAGACTTGCCCTACAAGTAAATCTCTAGTTTAGGAAGCTACTGCAGGGTGCAGGAAAATCAGATAGAAGAACGTGCCTGCATTAAGGTGAGCTGTAAGCCTCTGGAAAAAAACAGATACCAAAGCTTAGGTTTCTTCTCATCTTCTCCGCCTCTGAAACAGAGTTTTTCTTTCCAGCCAGCTTTTACAAAAACTGGAATTAAATACCCAGCACAGCATTTCTCTGTTGGAGAGAGCTGCCTTCAGCTGTATTGCTGTTGGACCACAACCTGCACTAGCCACTCATCACCCTCTGGCACTGGGAGGTCATGGATGCAAAAAGGCAAAGCTCACACACGCTGCCTGCTCAGGAAAAGCTCTTTATACCGCTTAGAAAGATTACGGAGGGCTGGCAGCAGCACCAACTACTTTTCAGAAGTCAGAGCGAACCCTCTGCCTCCTGAAACCTACCTTCTCTCCATCCCCATCTCTTAGGATGAGCAGAGCACTGCAGCCAGAGAGATCCTGACCAGCCNATTTCATTAAAGAAGTTTAGTTCCTTCTAAACTGGTAAAACTCTTTATCCCTCCTCCTCCTCTCCATCTCGTTCATTGGCCAGTTCGGCCAAAACCATGACAAAGGGATATGGCCCTCAGGCAGCTGCGCTGTGCTGCAGCCCCTCTCCAGTTCTAGTGGGATTAGGGCGGTACTGGTGGTCACAGACAAAAGGGGGTGATGGAAGATCCTTCTTGACATTCCCAGCAAAGCCATAACCTCCCCTGAAGCTCTGCAGCATTCAGACCTTGCATAACGTGCTATCCTTAACAGCAATTTTTTCACCTAATTTGAGCCAGGCCTTGCAAATACCTGGAGACAAGTTCCAGGGGATACATCTCTCCCAGGGAGCACTCGACTGAAGAGAGATACCAAGGGTACATATTGCAGTACAGCTCATCGCCGCTGCCTGCAGCTGGAGGTAAACAGAAAAAAGCCTAAGGTAATCTCAGATTCATTCCTCTCGTGCTTGGCAAAAAGTCAGAGCAGGGGCTTTTTGCAGTGTACTCGTGCTGCTCTAAGATTCACATAACTATGATCAACTATATAAAACAGTTTTAATTAGGATTTTGCTAATCATCAAGCATCTGGCTAAAGTTTCCCTTGAACGTTTTTCTAGCAAGCATGGAGGGAAAGTGGATTTATAGAATAGTTTGGATTTGCCAGAGTTCCGTAAATACTTTTTGAAAATAAAGACGTACCCAACCTCTGAGAATTGGTTAAAAAACCCCACAAAACTCTACAAGCATTCAGATATTGCTGTGATTGACTGTGGAGTTAGTGATGCTAGAGAGAGCTTTCCATGGAGACTGCTATACGGATATTTAGGGCTGCACAGATTCCAGTGAGTTGGGCTTTTTTGTTGTTTAGGCTAGTTTCTAATTCTGATTTCAAATATAAACTAACAAGACTTTTTTGCCTTCCATTCCTCCCTTTTTGGTTGGGCTCCAGGTCAAACTGGATATTCTGGCCAAATTTCTCAGAGAGAGAGATATACGTGTAGAATGCAGGCAAACTGAGCTCATACCCTGTTTGCCCAATTCAAAGCAAGGACTGGAAACCAGATGTCCTTTATAATGGAGATTACCAGGTAGAGAAGTCATGCCAGAAACACTGATAAGAGACTTGCCCTACAAGTAAATCTCTAGTTTAGGAAGCTACTGCAGGGTGCAGGAAAATCAGATAGAAGAACGTGCCTGCATTAAGGTGAGCTGTAAGCCTCTGGAAAAAAACAGATACCAAAGCTTAGGTTTCTTCTCATCTTCTCCGCCTCTGAAACAGAGTTTTTCTTTCCAGCCAGCTTTTACAAAAACTGGAATTAAATACCCAGCACAGCATTTCTCTGTTGGAGAGAGCTGCCTTCAGCTGTATTGCTGTTGGACCACAACCTGCACTAGCCACTCATCACCCTCTGGCACTGGGAGGTCATGGATGCAAAAAGGCAAAGCTCACACACGCTGCCTGCTCAGGAAAAGCTCTTTATACCGCTTAGAAAGATTACGGAGGGCTGGCAGCAGCACCAACTACTTTTCAGAAGTCAGAGCGAACCCTCTGCCTCCTGAAACCTACCTTCTCTCCATCCCCATCTCTTAGGATGAGCAGAGCACTGCAGCCAGAGAGATCCTGACCAGCCACATGTTGAGCACAAAGCAACTCCTGCAAACATGGGAATGAACCAACACCTGTTGCCTAAGGAACTTGTAATTGCAGTCTGTGTCTTTTTATTGTGTAATTCCAACTACAGGTGAATGGGATCAAAGAAAACGGAACCAGCTGCAGAACCGGGCAGCAGAGATTGTCCCCTGGCTGGAAACAGAGGCCAGCACAGCAAGGCAGTAACCAGTGTAACAGAGGTGGAAGCATATTTTATTTTAATATCACTGCTGGCAGAGAGGAAAGCCAGGCCAAGCAGCTCAGCACGGAAAGCTTTACAGGCGAAAAAGATACTTATACTGGCTAATTCTCTTCTTACACCCATTTTACTTTAGAGCAGTAATACTGACAATACTGTTGGTTCTTGTTCACATCTACAAGAGAAGTCGGGTTTTCCTGATAGATGAGCTCCGTAAGACTGTGCACATATTTGCAAATTAAAGTAATATTTAACATGATACACCATATATTTTTTAAACTTATTTTTAGTGCAAGCCTTGAGTTTAACCAGGTTTCATGTAAAACCCTTTAGAGTTAAGAATGGAGTTCAGAGTCACTGGTTGCTTTTTGTTTCTTTTTCTTAAATGGATAAAGCAAAGAATAAATCCCCTGTGAAGACTCACCAGCTGATGGAGGGCTTCAGTAGAAAAAAAGATTCACATTTAATTTTAAAATAATTTTTGGAATGCACTGTATTTTTGGGTTTCCCTTTTGTAATTTTTGTTCAGAGGACATAAGCCTGTTTTGCATTTGGCGCTGTTACAGAATCACAGAATGGTAGGGGTTGGAAGGGTCCTCTGGAGATCATCTAGTCCAACCCCCCTGCCAGAGCAGGGTGACCTAGAGCAGGTTGCACAGGAACACGGTGGGTCCAGGTTCCCACCTGGACGGTGGGTTTTGAATATCTCCAGAGAAGGAGACTCCATAACCTCTCTGGTCACCCTGTTCCAGTACTTACCCTCAAAGGAAAGAAGTTTTTCCCTATGTTCAGATGGGATTTCCTGTATTGCAGTTTGTGCCCATTGCCTCTTGTCCTGTCGCTGGGGACCACTGAAAAGAGCCTGGCCCCATCCTCCTGACACCTGCCCTTTAGATATTTATAAGCATTGATGAGATCCCCTCTCAATCTTCTCTTCTCCAGTCTAAACAGTCCCAGGTCTCTCACTCTTTCCTCCTAAGAGAGGTGCTCCAGTCCCTTGATCATCTTCGTAGCCCTCTGCTGGACTCTCCAGTAGTTCCTTGTCTTTCTTGAACTGGGGAGCCCAGAACTGGACACAGTACTCCAGATTACCCGTCTTCTCAGTCCTGTGCCCTGGGGCTAGGAAGAGACTTTACTGGATAAGTGTCCACATTACAGTGGCTTCTGGGATGCTTCAGCCTTGCTTACCTGCTTAGATTTTGAAGTCCAGGGAAGGAGGTCTCGGCTTGCAAGGGAGAGATTCAAGTTCTTAGGGTTGCTTGAAATCTTATGTCCAGAAAATGCACGGAGAAACCTCCATGCTCCTTGCACATGCTGATCCTTTGCATTGGCAGCATTCCCAGCTCTTGTAATAGAGCCTTTTCCCTAAAGTACATGCCTACAAAGGCCAGTGAAAATTTCAGGTTTGTATTTCGTTAGCTGTTCATTGCTTGCAGTCTGCCTTGCTATGGAGAAGAACCCCCACAGTGTCACTCTAAGCTGCTTAAAAACCAGAGAGGAAAATTAAAGATGGATTTCCTTTTCTTTAAATGTATCCCTTTTGAAAAGCTAGTATCTGTTTTTTGGGGCTCTGATTCACTGTAAACAAGATGATACAATACACTCCTGTTTACCTCATAAGTTTACTTGACTCCTGCTTTATAGATCACCGATTAAAAAGGAGGCAAAATAGGTCACACACAAAGCCAAATCAGACTAGAGGAAAAAGGGTTATGAGCTAAGGCTGAGACCAGCAATTGTACATACGAAGTTCCACCTAAACGTGAGGAGGAACTTCTTTCCTTTGAGGGTGGCAGAGCACTGGAACAGGCTGCCCAGAGAGGTGGTGGAGTCTCCATCTCTAGAGACGTTCAAAACCTGCCTGGACGCGTTCCTGTGCAACCTGCTCGAGGTGACCCTGCTCTGGCAGGGGGTTGGACTAGATGATCTCCAGAGGTCCCTTCCAACCCCTACCGTTCTGTGATTCTGTGATTTAGGAAAGAGAGGTGGAGATGGGACATGAGGAGAGACTGTAAATACCTGACAGGTAGCAGCGCAGCCAACGGGAGGTGATTAGGCTGGTAGTGATAATTGTGTGGCTGAAACTGAGACAGGACATTTAACCGGGGCCACCTACAACAGGGGAAGGAAATGGAAAACCTCTCCCTAACCAGGGCCCACGGCCTCCTGGGCATTTATTTCCTAATTCTCTGTCAAGGAGATTTTTACCTTCCATGCCTTGTTGGAGCTGCTCTCTGCACCTAAAGGCTTAGCAGATGGGATGGGATCATCAGGCTGATTGACCTTGTTCGTTTGGTGGCAACATGGGTAAGTAGCCAAGGAAAGCAAACTGGCTAATTTTAATGTCTCCCTGCCTTTTATCTCAGTAAATCACATACGAAGGATTTTATGACAGTGTCATAAAAACCAGAGTTACCTGGTGAGTGGCACTGGAGAGACAGGTGCTTGTGTGCTCCATAGAGACATGTAAAAACAGCACAAAGCTTATTAGTCACGGGGCCTTAAAATGTAATTAATCTAATTTCTTTTCATTCTGACACACAGTTTATAACATCAGTATGTTATCTCCTAAGCTGAGAATTTCAGGCAACATTTTCCAAAGCAGCTAAATAACATCAGCATCTCAGGATTTTGCAAAAATAGATCATAGGTTTGGGCAATTTTACCTTTCTTGCCACATTATAAACAGTGGCGATAAAGGTCCACCCAGTCCACCTCTAGCCACCAGGACAAGCCCTGTCCATCACTGAATCCCTATTGAATTTTCCCGTATATGACTGCATCTTGGACCTGACTATATTCATGACACATATCTGACTCTATCTTGTATGTCACTATATTGCAGCAATATCCCAGCGCAGTGGCAGCAGGTTTGGGGAATGCCGGCACCTCAAAAAGGTTTCACACCAGATCACAAGGAGCGCATGTGGCAACATTTTTGTCATGTCCAGATGCTGTTCAAGGACAGACGAACACTTCTCTCATGAGTGCTTTTTGCTTTGGTATGATACGAGACCTCAGTGTGGGCTTTGAGACCACCAGCCACACACACGTGGCCATGTTAGAGCAGGGTAGCAGGCGAATTCCATCATCTTTATGGAGCATGCAATACCACATGTAGCAGTCAAGCAGCAAAGCTATTTTTCCTCGTGTAATTACTAACAGCAGCACTTCTTAACCTGTACAGCACTGCCCCCTTCCCCATCCCGCCCTGTTGAAATGCTATGAACAACAAATGAGGTGTGAAGTCCCCACCTCACCTCAGGAGCCATCAAGTATGATAAGGTACAAAGAGCTCTTAATTAGGCTACCATGGTTTAGAGGAGCAATTTATACGGAAGCACAGGAAGCTTTAGAGAGGCGCCAGGAGAGGTCCCTGATGCATAGTGCTGGTACAACATGAGCTCCAGGTCATTACCGACCTTGACAGAAAATACAAGACAACTCCCCAGCTCCCTCTTGGTTACAAGGGGCAGGCGGGAAGAGCGGCCATATGAAGCTGTACTTACAGTGTTAGATTTTTTTCTCCAACTTACAGTTCCCGCCGTGCAGAGATGAAAGTGATGCAGCCATAGCTATGTCACTTAGCTCAATGCCTGTATAGTTTGCATCTAATAAGATGCTGGTTCAGAAAAGCTCTCTGGCACTGCCACTTCATTAAGAGTGGAGACCACAGACTTTCAAATGTGGAGTCTTTCTTATTCACTAGATTATTATCTGTACCTGCTGGGCTAAGTTAAGCAAAAACACCTCTCAGCTGACTCATTTTGGCAGCCAGCAGTTTCTCCGTTTTTCTTATTAGCACCTTGTAAAAGATTTCCCAACATGTTTAATTTCAAAAACTTAGTAGTTGAAAAAAACTAGTTAGAAAAAATAAGATAAAAAACAACTACAGAAAAAATCATTATCTTAATTACAGAGCAGCTTTGTTCTCTAATGGGAACGTAATTTTTTCACAGGACAGCATTGCTCTAATGGAGGATGCGCTTCAAATAGGACCACACTTTGCATACTGCACTGAACTTGTAACCCCTCACAACTTCTATTTACTGCACTTTAGAATCGTACTAGTGGATGATAAACACCCATTTTTTTCCCAGGATTGTAGGTTCGGTTTGTATAGCTCTCCTGCTATGGAGCTAAATATCCTAGGATATTCAACAAATTAAATCAATAGCAACAGACATTTTGCTCAGTGGTTTTTTGGGGTTTTTTGTTGGTTGGGTTTTTTTGCCATGGCAGGCATTGCGCTCTCCTCTCTGCAAATACAACAGACAAACTTGCAGAGGTGGAAAACGTCGTCCTCTGTCTTTTGCCCTCTTGATGTGGCCATCAATCTGTTAAGTGATTCTTGGAAACTGTAGCTGAGCTAAAAAGGGGTTGTTCATTCCCAAGGAAGTATTAGCTGCACCCACTCATCCATCTGAGATTTGGTGCCTCAGCTGCAACCTGAGGGAGCGCCCTGGAGCCCAAGCTCCCTCTTTGCACTCGAAAATGGTGCCATCCCTCTGCCCTGCCGTGCCAGGCTGTGCATTACTGGCTGCTTTTGTCCCTGCTCCCATCCCCTACGGTTCTATTATTCTGTGGATCTCCAAGGTCACCACTGAACTTGTTGGAGTACTGTGAATGCCTACTCCACAAGAGACTGCTGAAAAGGAGTTATTGGCAAATCACCTTTTTGTTCTGTGATCGCTCTTCTGTCTTCTTGCCTCCAGCAAAACAGGACAAGAAACAAAAGGTAAAACCCCACAACGTCCCTTGATGTAGGTAATACTGGGTATTATACTGAACTATCCAGCTGGGAACTGATCTTGATGTTAATTCAGAAATTCACATCAGCTGAAATAACATAACTTAGAACAAAGTTGTCACTTTGCATGTTTGGAAATTCATTAAGGGCATCCTTAAATACTGGATGCTCAAGTGGCTCTGGCCAAAGAGATCTGTAGCAGATTCTGAAGATACAGCACTATTTTACACAGCTCATATTCTAACCGAAATGTCATTAAAAGCATTTCTCTGCTACATTTTTCCCTGCAATGCTGTAAATACTCAGTGAAATTCTCTAATAGGATTACCCTTTTAGAGGGGAATAGAACAGGGAGAACCTGTCCTTTTCAGATTGTGCACGAAAGCATGCTTGTCCTGGGTGGGAGTGAAGATTTGGAGAGCATCAGGTTAACTGAGTCTTAAGGCCATGTGTCCGGGATGAGATCTCATGAGACTTACAGAGGACATACAGGATGGAAGATTCGTGCAAGCCTTAAGCTGAAGTCTTTACATGGGAGGTCCTTCTGATTGACCTGGTGGGTGCTCCTGAAAAGTTTAAGGGCAGTTTATAAAAGTGGCATACTCTTTTATAAAGACTGAAATGCACAACCCTAGCTTTGAGGAACCCATTGTCAGTGGTGTAAGAAAACTCCTGCTCATGATTACAATGAGAAGATGTGACAGCTATGAGGACTCCTGAAGAACACTGAAGTGACTTAAAAACAGGAAGCTACTTGAAGATTCATAGCACTTCATGTGTTGGAAAAGATGTTTTTTTGCCACTAGCTCACTCTGGTAATCAACATCATCACAAAATTGTCTGCTTCCAGAAGAATCAGATGCCCTTTAGCTGGCAGAAAACACATTCTGTCTGCTCGGTTGGAGGTAGGTGGAATAGAAAACAACACCAATGCTAACGGGCAGAGCCACAACTTCCCATAGTACCTGTAACATCTGTATCATCTCAAACAGGAAGTTGGAGGTGGTGTATGATGTGACTGCTCCTTGCAGCTGGAAAGTGTTTCTTGTTTGCCCCAATAGCTCCTGAAAATTGTCAAAGTGAAAAGAGGGCTGAAGCACAGATCTGATCTTCTGGGGATGTGCCAGTGCGAGGATGTCGGGTGCCTAACGCTGATGCCAGAAGTGCTCCTGAAGCTTTCAAAAGTGTCATTGTAGAGTGCCAGAGTGGCAACTGAAGGCTGAAGGAGGCAAAAAGTATATTTCCCAGCAGGCTTGTACTCAGGATTAGTAATCCACACTACATCTTTCTTAAATGTCCAAGGAACTAGGCTGAAGTACACCCCCTGGTGCGCGACTAGAAGAAGAAAGAATCATTGGATATCATCAAAAAGGCTGCCTAAAGAACAGCAGGACTCATGGAGACAAGCCCGTAGCTTTCAGACTTGTGGAAGAGCTGAAGTAGGGTCATGTAGCTCACAAAAGCATTTCCCACCTGACACGCATGAGAGGCACCGCCACGGCACTGTCACTTGCAGAGATCCCATACCAGAATCTCAAGCCACTCACCTCTGGCAGACCCTCAGATAAGAGAAACAGGATTTCCACCTTCATCAGGGATAGACACAATTTCAGGTGAGGCGCTGTGCGGCGCTGTGTGGAGAAAGTGCACCTCCTGAACCTAAAAAGAAGAGGTAGGCCCAAAGGTCTTTTTCCACTCAATTTTCGTGAACTAGGTTTTTCTCCCAATGTTCCACTTTGAGTTCTCATGATGAGTTATGACAAGGACATTTCCTTTTCCGTCAAGAATATGTCACCCACCATGGATTCATTCTTGATATGGACAAACCATAATAAGATTTATTTCTAAATCTAAGCACTACTTGGGAAAGTACTTGCAATTCTCATTCTCTTAATTTATCTATGTAAAAAAAATGTAAATTCATTTACCTGCTCAACATCCTTTACCTTTTTTGGTAAAAGCTATATATAGTGTAACATAAATAGGAAATCTAAATATGCTGTGCAAATGTCAAGACACACTCTAAATATTATGATCCTACACTGCACGGTATCAAATGTGGCAATGAAGGCAAGACTTACTGTTCACAGTACAAATACATAAGCCACCATTAATTCATGTGCTGCCAGTAGCTGATCTACTTTGTGTAGAAAAATTACACTCAAATGTGAATCCAAATTTGAGCTATGCAAGCTAAGCTTTCAAAAAATACTTGAAAACATAGTGCTGCAATGGTAAAACAAAACCTACAAATTATATTTCCAGCATCCACATTGGCATATATAATTACTCATTCCCGAGAAGGCAATTTGGCTCAATTTTTGATAATTTTAACTCAGTATTTTAT
This sequence comes from Rynchops niger, assembly GCA_013400035.1. Classification (NCBI taxonomy): domain Eukaryota; kingdom Metazoa; phylum Chordata; class Aves; order Charadriiformes; family Laridae; genus Rynchops; species Rynchops niger. The sequence goes on from VXBH01009534.1 coordinate 409,859, forward strand.
TCATCATGGTGGCTTGTGGAACATCAGTTAAAATGCAATTCCTTTTTTTGTTCAAACAGAACTGCTCATACTTGTGATTCGCATTTTTGTTCATGCCCTTGCAGTCATGGCTTTCTCGCAACATTTTTTTCCTAGGGATATGTGTAATATTTCTGAACATTATCATCCGTAGGAGAAGAGCTGTCTCTGTGTTAAAGATTCAGAAGTAATAGCCAAGCAATACAGATTCGGTTCTTCACCAGGGAACAGCCGCCCTGTGCTCTCCTATGTGAGAGCCTGATTTGCAACTTTGTTGAAGAGGAGGCAAAATAACGCAAAGTACAAATCGATCTTTTATTCTGAGTTGCCAGGGAAAAACACATTTCCTCCACAAAAACGAAATTCCTTTCAGAGTTTCTGCGTCCTCATTCAAATACAATGAATAACCAATAGGCTATATCTACTTTCCTGTCTTGATCCATAAATATCATTATGGAAAGTATTTCTGCAAAAGAACTTTGTCTAAGGGATGCTGCAAAGCTTGACTCTAAATTCTAGAAATCTGGGTTCAAACCTCGGAAATTAAAATTAGGCCTGTATAATGTTGACATAAATTACTGCCTTTCTTACTGTACTAGAATAATTTAAAAACATGCATCTCCTAAATTGAGAAGACAGTCTCTTAAATCATGAATCAAGCCTGGACATTCTTCCGTTAGGCAAAAATCTAAGTTTTGACAATAAGTAATGCTGATGATAGAAAGTAAAATATGCCATCAAACTTTAAGGCTATTGAGGCTGTGAAGGATCATCATCACAGCGTGGTCTCCTGCAGAAGAGAGAGAGGAAGAGAGAGACAATTCCGCCCACAGCTCCCACCTCAAGCCCAGCTGGTGCTATAGCAAAGGCACATCTTTTTGAAAGATAAGATTTCAAATTTCTAACTAATAGAAAATCTTTCATGCCTCCCTTCCCTGACCATGGAATTGTTCCAAAACTTAATTACCATTGTTGAAAAGAAAAACACAAACAAAAAAACCCCAAACCCCAAGCTTTAACTCACAACTGAGTTCACTTGGCTTTAATTTCCAACCTTTTGACTTTGCTATGCTTTTCTCTTCTAGATTAGAGCACTCATAAAAATTTTCTTCCCATGCAATCACACTACAATCACACCCCAACTGATCACCTTTTCTCTATCATTTTGATAAGCTGCATAGCTTGAGCTTCTAACATCTTTCATGTTTCTCAGATTCCAGACTGCTTTTATAGCTCTGAATTTTTATGATATATCTGTACCAGAACTTAACTTAATATTAATGACCAATGAAAATCTCACCAGTGTTGCATACAGAAACAACAAGTCCTTTTTGCCTGCTCAGTAGCATCCAACTTGCATATTGCCATTATTTCTCCTTAGGACTCTCCCAATAATTAATGTTTGGGGGCTGTTTGTAATAGAAAAAGACAATTTCATTTCTAACAAGGTATTTCATCTGGCCTAGGGTAAAATGCTTTGTTTCAGACTTAAGTGTCAAAGACCTTTCATTTTTTAAAGTGAAATGAAAACCAGCTAGATATAAAATTAATTTAGAATAGAAAAATTTTTATTAACATTTTAATGTCAATATTTAACATTAATTTTTTGGCCCAATTTCTGAAAGAGAAAGAAATTTATGTCACCATCTCAGCATATTTTGTCTTCTCTTCCCTTCTTTTCTCTCCTGAAATCATATCAACAATTTCTGTGAGGGCTAATTTGGGTTAAGGCAAACTGCAAAACTGAGACACGGTGACTACAAAGGTCTGATTTCTGTGCAGTTATTCCACTTCAGAGTGAACCAAGTTAAGTCAGAACACGGTACTCGTCTTTCTGCAAAATAATCTTTATGCACAGAGTTATTTAAAATGAAGGTGGATTGCAAGAACCCGAATACCGGGCCCCAGCGCATGCCAAAATGAAAGGAGAGTGCACTGAGTCACTCAAGGCAAAATGCAGCTTGGAGAAACTTTGTTAATCGTAATGCTAAGTCAGCCCTGAGCTGGCGCAGATGGCAGCCAGGGAAGCAAAGAAATATTCCTGTTTGAAACGTGAATGCCACTGATTTGAAAATTTTTGAAACTATAAACACTGGACCCAGCAATGTAATTTTAAAGTCAATTTTCAGAGACCTAATACAAGAGCAGTCAATGCTGGAATAAACCAACACACCTCACTGAACTACTGTCAGAACAATAGCTGTGATACACACCACCACTATTCTGGAAAACAGCCTTAGTATTACTTTTTAAAAGGGAAATGAATGCAATAAAAGGTTCTCTGCCGCTGCAAGAGAAATAACAATATTAATGTCATTTGAAAAGATGGTCAAAGCACTTTGCTAATGCTCATGAATCATCAGCTTTTTTTTTGCAATGTAACTGCTGTGTTTGGAAATTGCATTTCCCCACTCATTCATATTACTCTAACCATCCTTCCAGGCTGCCTGGTTTTTAAAGAGTCACCACATGCCCAAGACAAAGTAAACATGAGCCTTGGATGTGCTTTTCTCCTGCTTTCGTTACAGAAAGGGAAAATATGGTTGCAGGTGCCCCCTCTGAGCAAGAGAAGCTGTCCTTCCCGACAAGCAGCTCTGCAATGTGACCACGAGCTGCCGATGGAGTTGCTATGGTTATAAAGAGGTCCTCTGTGGGAGATATCTTCACTTGTGATTAGGTTTTGACAGAGGCAGAGGGATGCTTGCTGTGGGAAGGAGGGAAGGATGAAAAGAGCATCAGCCATTTCATCCACGTGAAAGAGGAGTTACACTACATTGAAGTGTTTTTGGAGCAAGCCCTGTTTCTCCAGGAGCAGCGCACCAGGACAAACCTCATTTCTGACATACAGGGGATTTCTGTACGGGCCAGAAGCGATGACCATACACAGAAATAAAATCAGCAGAAACAGAGCTGGTTTTGATCTCTCGATTTCCCTGCAATCTTATGCAAAAGACAATTACACTTTCCAAAGGGCAATGAGACTAGAGGAAAAAAAAAAACAAAAAACAAATAAATGAACAAGGACTTGGATGTGGCAGGTGCTAAATGAGGTTTGAGGTTTTGTGCTCCTGCACTAGAAGCACCAAAGAAAAACAGCATTTGGGCTTTTCGTCCTAGCTGCTTCTACTTTTGCTCCTGAGACGGTGCCTCCCCACTAACGAGAGGGGAAAGGCAGAGAGGAGCCGGGGAAGATGGAGGTGCCCTGCCCCAGTTGGGGCAGAATTTAAAGGAACAAAATGTTGAGCGTGGGACTGCAGCACTTTCAGACTGCTGAGGAGATCGGTTAAATCATCAAACAATAAAAAAGCCCTCTTCCTTTATCTCCCCCTGCCTCTTCTCCTTCCTTCGGGATTTAGCCCCTTGTGTAACAGTCCTCCTCTCTTCCTGCACACGTCCTGCCAGCCTCGGTCGAGAGGGATGACCATCTGAGATAGCACCAGAGGGCAAGCTATGCTCCGCTTTGCCGTTTATTAAACTATTTGCCTCATCATATAAAATGTGTGGGTTTTGTTACTTCTGCCCACATCCTCACCTTAGATCTTCAGAGTAGCCTTTTCCATAGGAGGGTGGGGCGGGAGAGCTACATCTGCTGTAAGAGAGAGCCACACTCGTAAAAGGGAAAAATGAACTGAAACCTTTACTTCAAAATACCAGCAGAGTTTAAATACCGACAGGCAAAAATCCTTCCAAATGAAGTTTCAGTGAAATAAAGAAGGCTGACCAGAATGTTTCAGAGCATGAAAAATTGTGACTAATAAAAATTGTGAATAATAAACAATATGAGTCCTGTTTTACTAGCAAACCTCATCACATAAAAAAATTGGTCCTGTGAATCATCCTTGACGCTGGCTAGCAGACTCTATGTTGAGAGCACAATGTCTGCCCTGTCTATAAATATTACTACGGCCAGTAAACTCAAGGCAATGGCAAGGGGGCTGTAAAACCATTGAGGGTACCATACACTGCAGTGGTTGTAAAAAAGGCCATAAAAGAAAAATGATCTTTTATTAGAACTTTTGTTTGGGAGGAACTTTGCATTTTAACAGGGCATTTAGCAAGCAGGATAGCTTTTCAAAAGCAGCAGTCTCTCTGCCCACAGATCGGATTTGGAGCCCTGTGAAGTCCCAAAATTACTTCAGCCAAGAGATGACGGCCCATCCCCATCTGAAGAAGTAGGACGTTCGTTCAGCTCAGCTTGCCATCCCCTCTTCTCTGGTCTTTCACAGCTTTTATCACACCTGATGTAAGGTGGATGGCGAGACGCAGTGAAGAGCCTAAAGCAGCCTTTTCTGTTACAGTTTTGCTTTCAGCAAATGGAAACCCCAGTTTGCAAACCTGCTGTCTGCCCAGATGATGCCTAGACCCAGTGTGAAGCTTCAGTGAGGGTGAAGAGGCAGGAGCTGCCTCCATGACACAGTGCCCAGCGTGAGTCGCCACCATCGCTTGTGAAGGAGCTACTTCCGAGCTGCTCCTCACTCTCAGGACACAGTTGACATCTTGGGCCTGTGGATGGCTGATGGGCCACACCTGTCCGCTGGTACCAATCCATCCATGGTTAGTATGGCAAGGCAGTGCGCACCTTTCACTTGTGATGAACTCAAGTGAGAGTGTGGACTAAGTCTGCCTGTAGTTCTGCATGTTCTCGGCTGAGACCAAACCTCTGTTGCCTCACTCAAATATTTTGAATTTATATACGCAGAAGTTCAGTAAGAAAAAATTATTTTCTTCTAAAAGCTCAATACATAACTGCAAAAGCTCAGTATGGAACTGCAAAGACTGACATCTAGACACCTACACACAAGCCAACTAGAACTCAACACCATCCATTTTATTTATCCCACGTAGCTAAAGACAGGGGCAGCGTAAGAAAGTTGTGTGGGGCCTGACAGGCCAACTGTTGTGCTGTGGCTTACTACTACCATAGCTGATCACCAGGCTTTTATTATTCTTTTCCTGCAATGGGATATGTCTGAAAGCACTCTGGGGTATCCATAAAAATCAGAATGGTGGGGGTTTCTGAAGTGCATCTGTCTTACAAGATGAGAGAAAAAGTTTGTCTTGACCTCTAGACTGTTTCCTCTAGACTGTTAAGGCAAATACTAAAAGACCTTCAATGCCCTGGCCAGGGTGGAGAGAGGTCACATGAAGACACAGATATAAAACTCAGTTGAGCTGCCTTCAATTCAGGTGTCAGGACTGACAGGATTATGACCGAATTGAGGGAACTTTAATATTAGAAAGTCAAATGCAGCATACTCTCGGGCTAGATAAACAGATGTTGATTATTTCCAGGGAACAAAAATGAATATACTGTTTACAGAATGAACTAATATTTTAGAGGTTTGATAGCTTTTGTCAACATGTGCCATCATAACAAAATACGACGCGCTCTAAAGATTAAGTATGACTCTTGTGTAATGCCAAATGAGTACTTTGGGAGTTGTTACATATCAGAGGTTTAGAACTTGGCCCTAAGAGCATTAATATTTCCTTTTGGAATAGCACATTAACAGCAAATCCAGCAGAACCCTTCACGGTACACTATAAAACATGTCTAAAACAAACTCTACCTCACCCGCAGAGAGGTTCAGTCTTTGGATAATTCACCACTTCTCATTCCTATTAAAAAACAAAAATCCTTCAGATTGACACAAATTCAATCTGTATCATCTTTGCTTTTACAAAACAGTCTCTCTATATTAGGACATGCAGAGCCTAATTAAACACAAATGTTTACTTAAACTAGTCAAGCTCTGTCTATTTTGTACTAAAGCCAGCGTATTGTATCAGATTAACCCTTCTGCTTTTCTGGCCACGTTGCTTGGATTGCATCTAGCTGAGTACTAAACCTGTTACAATGGAATTTAAGTAAGAGCTCATGCGGGAAAACTAACACTCTGTTCACCTTAGCCTCTTGTCGCATCAGCTAGTAATATTTTTAATATGGCCTGTATTCCACCAAAATGCATCCCACAAATACTTCTGCAACTGTGCTGCAGGGGAAGAGGGCAGCACTGCTTCCATCCAAACAAGATTTGCAGAATTACACTATAGGATATAAGAGCAGCATTTGCTCCTGCAGGCACACTAACTGAATTTCCAGGTTATAATTGGATGATGTGGTTTGCAGCATCTCCAGAACCCCTTGATGAAATTACATCTGCCTGATAAATTATATAGTTTTCAGAACTGTATTTCACACAACGTGCGTAGCCCTATGTCCTAAAATCTCGATGGGTATCATCTACTTCTGCTCTTGACATCCCAAGAGAGGCTTAAAATACAATGAGCCGCCCTTTGCTCAGACGTGAGGCAGAAAGGGAATGCCCACAAGCTAATGGGAGCCTTGCTTAAAGGACGCTTCCCTCCCCGGGCTAACAAGGGAGACGGGAGGCGGTGGGGAAATGGAACATCTGCTGCTGTCTACGACTTCTTTTCTTCCCACAGAAAAGGAGTACAACCCCACAGAGCATCAGGCACTTGGTTTTCATACACTTGGTAAACTGCAAGCATGACCAGCATCAAGGCCAGGCTGCTAGATTTGGTTTGACCCAATATGTCTTATATTAAAGAACCCCAGCGTTCTTTTATAGCTGAAATTTTAACGTGCTGAAACAAAGTGGGAACGAAGCAGGATTAAATTTTGGGTTCCTCTGCTGCCTTTCAGTAGAGGACAGTATATGCCAAGGGAGTGGATTTCAATCTGAGAACGTAGGAGGAATTGAAAAATAACTCATACAGAACTGTAGTCCTCATGGCAACCCCCAAGAACCAATGAAAGAGGTCTGCCTTCCTCTATCTATTCCCTGATTAAAAGAGAATATGCAATGAGGTTGGACAGGGAATAAATGAATGAGAAAATAGTCATTTAGTATACTTGTTTAATTAGTTCTTTCTGCTTCTCGTGGTAATAAGGCAGAATACGAGGCTGAACAGCACAAGGTAGCTGCCTATGGCATAACTAGGCCTTTTAAGGAGGGGGAGGAAGGCATCAGTCTGCACTGGCTGGCAGAGAAGGGAGCTTCAGTGAGCACCCCATTTCCGTAGCTGGAAACATGTAGCTTCTTTAATTAACGCATCTGATAAAGCATTTAGTTATCTTTTTTTTTTTTTTAAATAATTTTAAAACGTAAACCACAATCATTATTTGTCACTTGAAAAGTACTTATTGGGTGTTCTTTACATTAGATGATAATAGAGTCCCCAGGCAAAAAGATGCTCCCTGACTCTGAGTATGTAGAAGACTACCTTAAGTTTTAACACCTGAATGCTTTTTAAACAAGAGAGTGAGTGGGAATAGGACACGAGGAATGGAGGCCACCAGAAGGGAGGGCTGTCCAAAAACTCCCCTCCTCCTCCTCCCCTTTAGAGCCAAAATCAACCACTCTGGATTTTGATTGAGTGCCCTGGGCTCTCCTCTTTATCTAGCGAGGATATATCAAGCTGTAGCCCTATACGTAGTACCGAATGTGCCCGAGAGTTGGGCACACTCACTTTTCTAACATACGTAACAAGGGGCATCTTAACACACAGCCACACGCACCCACTGCCACCTCTCGCCCTGGGGGAAGGCTGGGGAGAACGGACACCTTTTCATAGAATCATGGAATCATCTAAGTTGGAAGCGACCTTTAAGATCATTGAGTCCAACCGTTAACCTAACACTGCCAAAACCATCGCTAAACCGCGTTCCTCAGCTCCACATCTACCCGTCCTTTAAATACCTCCAGGGATGGTGATTCCACCGCTTCCCTGGGCAGCCTGTTCCAATGTTTGATAACCCTTTCAGTAAAGAAATTTTTCCTAATATCCATCCTAAACCTCCCCTGGTGCAACTTGATGCTGTTTGAGAGGTTATTCAGCCCGCTCAAGACACTACTGGAAACACTCAGATAATGTGGTTACCAGCAGCTTGTAAAACAAAAATAGCGTAGGATAAAAAACCGAACTTGTAAAAGAGTGCCCGTAGATCTGCATGACACGTTTGACACATACACCCAAGTATCAGGGGCAAAGCTGCTGTCAAAAATTCGGGTTACAATTAAGAAGCAGCCTTAACTAAAATTCTTTAATTAAGTACTATTTTGGGGAAAACAACATTATTTTCATTGGGCCAAAATCTATACGCATACATACATATACTCATCGCCAAGTGAAGTGTAACCCTACATCTGTAATATTAGAATCCAGATACTCACATAAATTTTTTTTTAATGAATATTTCATCTCTTCAAAGAATCCTGCCCCAAATGTCTCGCTCTGCTGAGACTTCTCCTAATGCGACAAACCTCCAAGCAGCTTCAGCGTCCATCTGCAGCATACATCGCCGCTTGGCAGAACTCTTTCCCTTAAACTAATGAAAGTTTTGCTCTAACCTACACTCCTGTGAGACGTAGGACAAGCATTATTTTAAGTGCATCTCTGTTCATTCAACAGCCTGATTTAGGCTGTTAAATACATACACACAAGCACTGATCAGGATCATGTCTGGTAAGAAGCTGCTCTGACTGAAATTGATAAATGCCTAGCCACTGATTTGAGTTGGAATCAGATTGAACTACCCAGTAGGTCAGTAAAATTAATATCTATCTGAAAATTACTATAAATACTCCAAATTGTCTGACAGAATTACATAAAAATAACCCAAGGATCAAATAAGGAATTCATGCCAGGACACCGAAAACAGCCTAGGAAGTCGCATTAAAAAAAATGTGGTCTGATATTGATGACAATACTCTACTTGTTCCTAATCCAATGACATTAATTTTTATGTCTGTCTTGGTATTGATAAACTTGCATTTCCCTGCAACACACAAAGAGACACTTTACAGACCCTTCAGTCTTATTTATCCGGTAGATAAGCACTTCACCAATTATTTTTGCTTAGCCGTGCTTTGCACAGCATTGCCCTTTCATCTCTTGTAACAGTCTAATTATGCAATTAGAAGGTTTTTTCCTTTTTTAAAATTCAAGTCAGCCTTGTATTTCAGCACGTTATCTTTATCTAGGGAGATGAGTAACACCTCTGCTCAACTTTTCTGGTTAAATTTTCAAAGTCTGGTGCTGTCGAGGCCATTCCTGGCAGATGTTTGGCATCAGCTTGCTCCTGCAGAGCAGGTACCTGGGTTTATCAGCCTGCAGGATTGCAGCCAGCCTCCCCAGCTGCCCATGAAGTACTGTATCAGGAACCTCCACACTACTCTGCCCTTATATCCCACCACCCAGCACCTGGGCTGGATACTTTCGGTCCAATCGGTACAGAGGCGCGTACGGCTGTGACCACGCGGTGTGTCACTTGCACCTTCCTGCAGACACAATAGGTATTGGTTACACACCTGGGGGCCTGACTGCACCCCAAAATCAGTCTCTCTCTGGGCGTTGTGCTGATGTCCACCCTGCCTGCACAGGAGAGAAGAGCCAGAATCGCACTTGGTGGTAGTTTTCAGTTTGGAAAGCACAACGGAAAGTGGGGTCAACCATCACCAGGCAGCAGGCAGGGACGCTGCCCTCACGCGTGGGCAGCAGCGCTTGTGGCAACAGACTGCTTCATCTGCAAGAAATCATCTCTGGTTTACTCTTAAAGGGAAAAAAAAAAATAAAATTAGCAAACAAGCTGATAGGTGATGGGGGGACTAAGCCAACGTCTACCAAATTCCTGGGAGGGAATAATTGACTTTGGTGTGTCTTGGATCTCTCCCTCATTTTGCAGGATTATTATTTTATCTCACGTGTGCATTGCTTTATAGAAACTTCGGTGCCACTTCCGCAAATACCCTGCTACGCTTGATTTTGAAAAAAACAGAGCAAAGTATAATATCTTTGGAGAAGAGAGAGAGAGAGAGTTGATAACCATGCCACAAAACAGACTGTGTATCTTGCAAAAAAATACTAGTATCTGAAGTCGCCGCCATTCCTTTCGTCATACTAGTTAAGGCGGAACAGAGATTTTAGTAATTTTCTGAGTGAGATTTGCTCACTGCTAGGAGCAAAAAGTGAGCACAGTTAACATTAGACTGGGCAGTGCACCTTCTGGATATGACTGTACGCTTCTTACTGGAAGAAAATATTCACACACTTTTCCTGTTGTGCTCCTTGGACAAGGATCAGCTCTTTCCCCTTTCAGATGGGTTTTACTTACAACAACATATTTACTGTTACATGTACCAAAGGGAACAAAATAATAAGTAGTTGGTTTTCGGTTTTTTTTTTTTTTTTTTGGTCAGGTCCAAAGCATCTATTTAAAATTGCTGTACCTGGTATCACTTTAAAAAAAAAGAACAGGTGAACATAGCATTATTGTTTACAGACCCATATGCATTTCTCTCAGAAACCAGAATATTGGGTTTTTTTTATAAGTTGAACTTTAACACGTCACCGTTCTATTAAAAATGTGATTTGCTAGATGAATTAATGCATTTTGTTTTATCCATCGGTGAGATTGATACAATATCAGCATATTGAAGTGATAAATTTCACAGTTAGTGGTCATCATGTTACTTTTTTATGATTAATTTATTAAAAAGATAACATGAACTATATAAACCCAGTTCACTTAATATATAAAATATAAATATATATTTTTAATTTACATAAAAATTATTATTTTTTACCAGCAGAAATAGCTGCTTTCAGGGTTGGGTTCATGGAAGTCAGCGCAGAGCCCTGCTCTAACCTCAATCAATACGCCCGGATAACTGGCAGCAGCTTTCTGATTATGGAGCACAGACATCAACCCAGTGTGATGCTACAGGAACCCTAAAACTATTATTCTTTGAAAGGAGTTTGGCCTGTAGGTTTCACACAGAGCGTCTCCATTTCTTCTGTCCTTCCTTCCATTTCCTGCTCTTGCTGCCTGCTAGAGCCTGGCAGTGCATGTGATGTGGCTGTTCAATAGACCAAAGTATGAAAAATACTTAATAATGACTTTTTCTCACCACGGTTAGCATGCATGAAATGAATGAGGCTTCCTGCACAAGGGATAAATCTATAACTAAATGTCAAAAACTATAACTCTCTCTGAAGGTAGCTTATTAAGAATTCGCTATGGTTCATTTTACAGTGACACTTCCATATTCAGGAGTGTCAGAGTACAGAGGAGCAGCCTGGGATCAATTCATTCTGACATAAAAAAAAGAGGAGATTAAAAAAAAAAGGGAAAGGAGGGAGAACAGAACTGGTATCTAACAAAGCATCTGGACTCATTCAAAGATAAAACAGATTCAAGATTCATTATTGAGCCCCCCAGTCCCAATCAGACAGGCTCTGCGACACAGTCGGGGTGATTATAGCTCGCCGGAGGAATGCGTGGCAGTCCTAAAGCCCCATTTGCTTAAATAGCATGATATAGTTCTTCCTCCCAAATCACATATTAAAGCTCTATAGAAAAATAGCATAAGAGTGAAATACACGGTATGCCTCTGCCAGAAAACACCAACACCAAGGCTGTTGGGAGGAAAGTAAATTAATGATTATAGTAAACTCGGGTTTCTGATACCGTTAGTTTTTAAAAACAATACGGGAAGCAATTTTTTAAGCAGGGTTTTGCTTAAAGGCAACAGCAAAACCCAGCTGTAATTCTGCAGACTGAGAGAGAGCAAGAACATAGGTCTGGAGTTAAAAATTAAAAAAAAAAAAAAATTAAATCAATTTTAGGGCTTGGTTAAAAAACTGCAAGTGAAAACTTCCGCTCCGTAGCAGCGTGCTACCTCACCAGAACACTGATGGAGAAAGCTTCAACACCACTGGAAAGGAAAATGTGCACTCTATATTGCCTCCCCCAGCACACAAAGTTGATTACTGTTTGTCATCATCCTCTGGTTAGAAAATGAGGAAAGAGCGTTTTCCACCTGAGAGAAGCTTACAGACCTCTCTAAAACAGAAAAATTGTAATGGAGGTGAGGCGCAGCTCATGGCAGCATCGCTCAGCTCGTTCGCTGCCTCCGAACTGCTGCAGAGGAAAATGGTGAAAACCAGGAAGAAGCATGAAAAGCCACAACATGTCCCTGGTGGCTCAGCAGGGCCCCCCGGCAATGTGTGTCAACAAATGCATGGTCCCAAAGGTATTTATTTACGAATTTGCTTTCACCATAACTGTCTGATAGCTGAGATAGGACAGTTACCAAACTATCTGGGTGGTTATTGGCTAAGTACACAATTAAAGGGATTAAGACATGCTCTAGCAGCTCTGTAATATACAGCAGTATTACTGGGAACTACCATCTCTTCCTGCCAAAAGTTTGATACCACCTTGTTCGCGTTTAAGTGCAAACTCCTGGAGCAAGCCTGAACCAGAGATGTTTGCAATGTATTGGGGCCAGCTCTGTTTAGTATCTTTATCGATGATCTGGATGAGGGGATCGAGCGCACCCTCAGTAAGGTTGCAGACAACACCAAGTGGGTGGGAGCGTTGACCTGCTTGAGGGTAGAAAGGCTCTGCAGAGGGATCTGGACAGGCTGGATTGATGGGCTGAGGCCAGTGGTATGAGGTTCAATGAGGCCAAGTGCTGGGTCCTGCACTTGGGTCACAGCAACCCCATGCAGCGCTACAGGCCTGGGGAAGAGCATCTGGAGAGCTGCCAGTGGAAAAGGCTCTGGGGATTGTTGGTCGACAGCCGTAATGAACATGAGCCAGCAGCGTGCCCATGTGGCCAAGAAGGCCAACAGCATCCTGGCTTGTATCAGAAACAGTACAGACAGCTGGACTAAGGAAGTGATCAATCTTCCTCCTGTACGCAGCACTGGTGAGGCCCCACCTCGAATGCTGTGCTCAGTTTTGGGCCACTCACTATAAGAAAGACATTGAGGTGCTGGAGCGTGTCCAGAGAAGGGCAATGAAGCTGGTGAAGGGTCTAGAGCACAAGCCTTATGAGGAGCGGCTGAGGGGACTGGGATTGTTTGGTCTGGAGAAATGGAGACTGAGAGGAGACCTTATCATCCTCTACAACTACCTGAGAAGAGATTGTAGAGAGGTGGGGATCGGTCTCTTCTCCCAAGTAACAGGCGATAGGACAAGAGCAAATGGCCTCAAGTTGCACTAGGGGAGATTTAGATTGGATATTAGGAAAAGTGTCTTCACTGAAAGGGTTGTCAAGCATTGGAACAGGCTGCCCAGGGAAGCGGTTGAGTCACCACCCCCAGAGGTATTTAAAAGATGTGTAGATGTGGTGCTGAGGGTCATGGTTTAGTGGTGGACTTGGCAGTGCTGGGTAAACGGTTGGACTTAATGATCTTAAAGGTCCTTTTCAACCAAAATGATTCTATGATTCTATTCTATATCTTGGCTTTGTCCAGCTCTCAGTCTTCTCCACTTCTGGGGCAAACAGTTTCCCCACTTTCATATCTTATTTCCAAGTTTTTACACTGAGCTTTATATCCTAGCATTTGTAAAAAATAACAAAATAAACAAACAGCCATATCTTAATCCCTTTTATCTTTTGGGGTTATTTGTAATGCCTCATCAGAAATGAAACCCATCTTCTAATGAACTAAAAGCACCAGCACTCCCAGACCTGGGCATCTTTTGTGGAGCTTGGTCTGTAAGAGCCTGTTTATGAGAAAGAAAATTACTGCCTGGCCCAGAACATGGACTGTTAGGTGCTGCCTGCCTATAAATTTGCAGACTACCCATAAGAAAAAAAAACAAAAAACACACTGAGAAAAAATTAGGATGTTCTTAAAGGTTCATAAAAGCAATGGTAATTGTAAATCACCCAACATACCTTTACGGTCTTGGGTGGGGATAACGTTATCAGTAAAAGTGCACAGGTATCTCTAATAAGCTAGCAATTTTCTCCTGGGGCCTCCCATCCCATAATTGCAGAGTGTCACCTCCACAGCTCTGGCGTTGGGCATCAGCAAGGCGGGACGTGGACTGGAAAGGAGAGATGGTGCAGGGCTGGGGGGAGGCCTCCAAGAAACAAGTCTGGGGAGACAGTTAACACTAAGGCTCTCTTCTCCTCTCCTTTTAAAATGCTGTAAACAAATGCAAATGCAAGGAAAGGGCCCTGGCTTTCCAGAATACAAAGTCTAGTCAAGGCCGTGAGAAATTCCCTGTGATTTCTGACAAGTGGCTTTTCACCCGATTGGAGAAGGCGCCTCAGACTGATCACAGCAGCATTGCCCGGGCAAGAACAGCTCAAATGCCGCTTCTGATGATTTTTCCCTCCTTGTGAAAACGAGCAAAACCTGATGTTAATGAGTCACCTGACATTGCTGAGGTACTGCTGCTGCATCCAGCGCCAGTTTCTCAGATACTTCACACTGTTTATTAATGGAGAGAGAAAACTATACAAGCCTGAATATTTTAAACAATGAAAAAGCAAACAATGAGAAAGCCAACTGCAAATAGATGCATAGAGACCAAGTGAAAACAAAAAGATAAAAAATAAAAATTAAAATAAACCATTATTTTAAAAAGGATGTTTAAACACGTTGCTAAGGAATCTCCTGATTTCCAGGGCGACTCCATGTGCTCTCACGGATGATGCCGGCAGCTCTAGCACCCGAGTGCCTTGCTGCCTGGAGACTGTTGCTACGAGGACCATACTTAAATGCTCTCCATGTTTATTCTCATATGTGTAAGTACATTAACCCTGCCTTCCCTTTCAGTGGCGTACTGCCCTGCTCATTTGCTCTGTGCTCCTCGGCCGCTGGAGCCGAGTGACGGGCCGCTAAAAGCGAGGCGAAGGGCAGCGCTGGTTAGGGGATTGCCTCGAGCCCTACGCTTTTTGCAAAACTCTTCCCCAGCACGTCCCGGCACGGCAGCGACTGTACCCATGCTGGGGTCCTGAGCCTGATGTGAGCGAAGTGCTTGGAGAGGGACCACCGTGGTTTAAGCTGTCGGGAGCGCGAGCACTTTGAACGCCCAAATGCAGGATAAGAGGCTGCTTTAGTAACTCCATTGGAGTTAAAGGACGATTCACATCAGCAAAGCTAATTACACGACCACATGTTTTAGGATAAAGCTGAAAAAGATTAGATAAATATTTCATTTCAAAATCCTTTCCGCTCTTGTTTTTTTTTTAAGAGGCTATTGTCTATTACAGCACTTTTTTGCATTTTTAGTCACACAATTTTGAGTACAGAGAAACAGGATATATAAGTAATACGTATTACATAAATATTACATTTTATATTAAAAATTACTAAAAAGACACCTCTGATGCACATAATGCAATAGAGGGTCTGTGCTGTTTCCAAGAGGGAAGGCAGGAGATTTCTCCTGGAAACTTCTGGACAGGAGACAGCCACATTTGCAAAGGAAGAAACGGAGAAGCTCTCTTCTCTCACCTGACACCATTTTCTGCCTGCTTTCTTCTGCCTGTTTTAAAACAGCTACTTTCTCCCTCACATAGACAAGAGATAATACCTCTTATCCAAAAAAGCTCCCATTTTAATCACATTAGCATTAATTAGCAGAAAAAAGCCTGATATTCTAATGACGATACTAATTACTTGCAGAGATTTCAATACCTTCAAAGCATTGCACGAGAATGAGTGGAGTAATGCGTAACTGCATGTCTTTTATCAACTCCAATATTATTTGATGTTCGTTAAATATTTTCTGGAATTAAAACACGCGGTACTTTATAACTGAAAGCCTACTTGTTTAGAAGAAGAATAGAAGCCATAGAAGCAGTTTTCTCTGATGGAAGAAAGTTTAATTTTCTCATCAGAAGAAGAAAACATGTTTAGCTTAGCACATTTACTGTTTATCTTATTATTCCAGGGAGCACTGTACATTGCAGTTGTGTGTCTGTTTTTCAGAGGGATTGTGGATAAGTACAGTTTATTAAACCCTGCTGAGACAATCTGTTGTGTCTGTCTGTTTTAATGTTGTTATAAGTCAGTTAAGCATGTACCATACTTGTTAGCTGCATATATACTAATTTAATGTATTGATGGGCTGTCAGTGCAAATACCTAATGAATATTAAAATACAAACTCAGATACAGAAATGCAAAGCAGAGCCAGCATGTGGTCAACATTTTGAGGGACAGGCAGAGAAAGGGAAAGACCAGAGTTCAGAGTAAATGACAGTAAACACTCATGAAATGAACCTGAAAACAAATCACTAGCAGCTTCCCAGGAAAGATGGAGGAAAATAATAATTAACGGTCTCAAAAACACGGGCTCTAAATATATGCTGCGAACTTTGTCTTCTGCCAGCTGATTTCAATATAAATGAAACAAAGGACAGTTAGAAAACCAATGTGCCAGTAAGACAAAAGAGAACTAGAGAAAACAGAATAAAGACACTGTACCAGGGGAGAGAGGGGAGGGGAGAAGGAGAAATCTCCCACTGTCTCTTCCGCGATGCTAATTTTCTGTTTAACAATGGCTCTAAAAATGGATAGCAGTCCATACTTTGCATGCTCCGCATAATATAGTCTTTCAGCAAAAGCATGTACGTACAAATCTCTCCTGCTTCAAGTGAATGTGGCAGGAGTTTGTTGGGCATGTTTCTCCCTATTAGCTCATATTCAGAGCTGCAGCCAGCTGCTTGTTAGAGATTCAAAGCCTTGCGCACCATTCAGTCCGAGCTCAGAGGCATGCTGTCTCTCCTTCACGAGGTTTGAAGTGAAAAGCGAATTACAAAGAGAAAGCCCTTGGGCCAGAGGAGAAAATATCAAACCATGGCGAGCGGGGAGGCAGAGGGATAGAGACATGTGAGCAGCCGCAGGGCTAACGAAAGCGGGAGAAACAGCCTAAGTCGTGTGGGATCTGCCTGCAGTTTGGTCGCTGCTTCCTTCTCCATTTCCCACCGCTCCGAAATCGTAAAAGTGTCTCAAGGGTGATGGGAACTGGTACATCTACCAGTTGCAGAAAAGGAAAAAAGAGAAGAGCAGTTAAATAGCAGGGAACTGATGGTGGGCTCCCACCGAGAAACACCCTGCCAGCCCAGTAGGGAGCCCAAAAAGGGCCCAGTCCAGAAAGCTACCCCCAGAGCTGGTGGCTGCTTCACAGGTGGAAAGCCCGCGTGGACCTCCTGCTCCCACCCTGTGGGGTGGTGACCCACCGCTGCCCATCCAGCAGGGACTGCAGGGATCCGCGGCATCCCCGGGGTGAAGGGACTGCAATGCAGATGCTGTGTGCTCATCAGCGTGCGAGAACACATGGAGGCGTTGGGAAATCTCTGCCTCTGCAGGCGACAAGGGAGATGCAAAGCCAAAGTGGGCTCCATCTGCAGTCATTAGGGAGAGTGGTCAGTTTTGATTTAGAGGGGAGTGATGTTTCTCAGCAGAGACCTTCACTCAGGAGATAACGGGGGAAAAACCTGCAGATTTATCTATGGGAAAGCATTCCTAGTTTGCAGCCAACAGCTGTGTTTGCTGATGGGGAAGAGAATATGTCTTCATGGATCAAACGTGCAAGGGCTTGTCAAAATTTCAAGCATTACGTAAACACCTGGCGGAAAGACAAACAGCAAGCCTTTGAAATGAAAGGGAAAATCAGTGAAATTGTAAAATTATGTTAAGAATCAGTGTTAAGAATCAGAAGCCCACATTACATTAAATATACGCTTCCCTGTCAGTATCAAGTCACAAAAAGATTTAAAAATAATCTTTTGGTTTAAATGCAACCTAATATGATCAAATACCTCACCTTGTTGTTTGACATAGAAGAGAAGGGTAAACATACAGGTTTCTTTAACATCTCTCTGCCCTCTTCACTGCTCGTCTTCCCCGATTCCTCTTGAAATGACTTCAAATGGTCCCCTATAAAGCTACATAGTGTGAAAAGCTCCCTGCTTCCCCGATAATTCGGACTCTGGCTGTTCCTTCTCAGCCTGGGAGAGCAGTCACAGCGGTGGCCACCAGAAACCTGCTCGAGGAACTGCAGCTGGGTGGCAGGCTGGGATAGTAAAGCAGAGGAGGAAAGACTAATCATAGCTTGGCACAAGGTTTTTCATCACCTTGACTTTACAGGTAAGCAATCTCCCCGGGTGAAGCAGTACGGGCAGGGACATTCCAGGTAGAAGAGAAGAACCACTGGGAAACTTCAGGAAGAAAGGACTTTTTGGTCCACCAGCAGACATTGGGTAGATGATAGAAAACTCAGCTACAGAGACCAAATGAGGAGAAAGAGCACAGGTTTTGAATCCAAATGGACCTACAGTTTTGGGAATGTGAAGAGCTGAAGTTTGCACTCCTTAGATCTTTCTTAATCAAAGCAAAACGTGTGCTGCGGAGAGCTCAGGGCAAAGCCACCGCCAGACTTTTAGCAAAGCAAAGCTGGATCTGGACAAGCACTACTGCCTAGGCCCAACCAATTTGTAAGTCAGTGTTCTTCTCCTAATTTCCCGTTTTTTTTTATTTGCCTTCTGCCATCAGAATAAGGCCTGGTACACAAAGGTAGATGTCAAGCAAACATTCAGCTCAGTTTAATATGATAGAGTGTAAATAACACAGACTCTACATTCGACGCTCACTAAATAAGACTGCATTATTCCTGTCTCTGGTGGCTTTTTTCATTGTTTCTGGCAGGAAAACATAGAAAGGCAGGAAATCCCTTACTCTGAGGTAGAGGCTTTCCTTCCGTAATAACTCACTAAAGGCCTAATCCTGTTGGGTTTGAAAAACTTTGGTGGGACAAAGGATGTTTAATTTAATCAAGTATTAAGGTCAGGCGCAAAACAAAACCCAAGGAAAATAAAGATGAAATAAAATGAAACCGTTCCACCAAGAGGCTGAAGGCAAGAAAAAGAAATAGTCTAACTGATGGCTTCATGGATGAATGCCTATAAATATTTACTATGCCCAGGAAATAACTGAAACATCCGAAATCACCCTTTAAAACAGAAAACAGCTCCCATTGCTGATAATGGACAGGCCCATAAAATGCTTCACCGCCCAGCAGCAGCAGCAGCAGCGCTGAACTGAGCAGTGGCGCGACTGTGAAAACAAGGCTGCACGCACCAGTTCCCCTGAAACTAGGGAGGAGAGGAGGAAGGCAGGCTCAGCGCTGTGCCCCTCCACCCAGGGCTGCAGCCAGGTAGCCTGGCTCCCGGAGAGCGGGGCTAGAGGGAGGTGAGGCCGGGGCATCGCGGGGATGTGCTGAATGAGGCAGAATAAATCCCCGCTCAGCCAAAGCTGACCTGGCGAGCACGGGGAGGTATATGTGTGCCCACCGGGGCGAAACATTTCCGAATTCAAGCAGCTATCCACGCATCCATCACCCAGGCACCAGGGCAAGGAAAGCAACCTCATAATGACTCATCCATTTCCCTTGCCCAGTCACCTTATCAGCAACAACAACAGAAGAAAACACCTTGAAAGCCTGGCTTAGCTAATATATGCAACCTCAGGCTCCCACCAGTGTCACTCCTGCCCGCCTTCAGCCTGGCCATGTTCCAGGCCCACGTGTCTTGCCTTGCTATTACCTGGATGCTATGTGTGCGGGCTAGCTACTGTACAGTCCTGCTTCTCCAGCTGCAGACTTGAGCATCATCATGCTGACGGTGCTCAAAACACCTCTTTTTGCATTGCTCTGGTCTTGCAGTTTCCATGTTGTTAAAGGTCCAGAAAATAAACCGGTCTCTGGCATTGTCTTTGGAGGAATTGAGGAAATGGAAATGTATTGCAACTAGATTTCACATTTGAAGCTATGTAAAGTTAGTTCCAATCAAGCCATCACTTGTCAAAAATTAAGAGAAGGCCATTATTAGCCTCATTTCATCTGGTTCGAAATCAGTAATTAACTTCTCAGGGAAAACAGATATTTTGCAGGGAATTAGAGATGACATTTTTGTGTGTCATGTACTTTTTGAGCCAAAGGAGGCTGCACATTGACAGCAAACATTATGCCAACAAACCTCGGTAGGTTGGAATAGTCGTCTTCTCCCCTAATTGGGGATGGTTTTCCGCAGTGGGGAGATTAAAACTGAAGTAAGGCACACATTTAAACTGCAGTAAGCAGAGCATTAGCAATGCAACGCTAGCAGAAACGACAGAGGAATAAAAGGCAGCCGTCGATCAGCTCTGCCCTGTGCCGCTGCTGGCTGAGGAGCCTCAATCCAGGAAGAAGAAAGCCAGGAGGGAGGCAAAGCGACATTAGCCCATCACAAACCCTAAATTATGGGGTCTCCAGGGCAGGAATGCTTCGGCTCATGGGTGCTTTGCTCTTGCTGGGATCTCACACAGACCAGACCAAGGAGGAGTCGCAGGGTACAAAACTGCTGGCAGAACTTGCTGGGGGAGTTGCACCAGTCACAGACATGGAAAGGCTGGATTTGTCTGTAACCACAGTGCCCAGTCGCTTTCACATTGCTTGGTTAGTTGTTCCTCATTCACTTTTTTTTTTAAAAAAGGCTGAGAATTTGGGAAATGACAGAAAGGCCTGTGTTATCTCACACCGGAAAATGCTGATACAGGGTAAAAACAGCAAGCTCCGTGAAATGCTGCAACTCATTTAAACAAACACATGCACGCACACAAGCATAAGTATTAAGAATACAGCTGACAATCATAAACCATGCCAACCCACTGTGCATACAGGAAGGGAAAAGAAAGCTGTCACTTTGGTGCTCAGTCACCACGGTGATGGGCACCATATGAACAGATAGTGCTCATCTAATATAAATTAGATAGCGGTTGCCTAAAAGACTACCATTATGGAGTACAAAGCACTGAAACTTGGGTCAACCAATAATATAACATTTCCTGTAGCAAGAAAGACAGGAGTGCCACAGGAGAGTGAGTTTTTTCTTATTAATGACTAGATAAAATACTTGATTCATTCCACTTTGAAAAAACCCAAGACAGCAGGAGCACAGGGAAATGCAGAGGACAGGTGAAGCAACGGGAAAAGCAGAGGACAGATCTGCTTTGTCAGGGAAATGAACTGAGCAATCTAACAAGCCTTGCCCATCTCCAGCTCCCGTTCCTGTGTTAAGGGCATGGTTTTCTCCAATTTGCAGAACTGTTTCTGCCTCAGTCGGGGCAGTGTGGGAGAAAGCATGCGAGGGGAAATTTCCTGGGCTCTTCCTTGCAGAGGTAAAAGCACATAAACCTGCCAACCCACACCCTCACCTCGTCTCGGAGGGTCTCAGCTGCCATGGCTCTAACCCAAGTACCAGCCCAGCCTTTGCCTCTCCAGCTAAGAATCAAACCGGTAACTTTTATCTCTTAAAATAGATTTAATACAACCGGGAAAATCAATTTCATTTTGTTTTGTTCTAAACTGGGATCTGCTTGCTGACATGGGTCATTAAGTAAAGTAGAACGAAAAGGAACTGGGAATGAATGAAAACCTATTTAACAGATCAGGAGCAGCACTACCTGTAAGGAATAACAACAAAAAGACAATGCAGAGTATTTAAGGTGGTGGATGACATTTCGTGTTCATCTCATCATAGTCCAGCTACTCTGAAATTTGTTTATGGAAATCAAAAAGACAGACACAACATACTGTGGCAATATGCAATTTGATGAGGGAAAATTAAATTCTGCACAATAGCGACACCCGGCACTGTTATGGATGTAGACCCTTGGAACATTTTTATTATAATCTCTGTTATGCAAGGCTTTGAAAGATGGCCATAAAAAATTTGCTTCATAATAAGACTTGGCACACAGCACAAGAAGATCTTAGCCCAGAAAAGAGTTGTTGACTTCCTTTCTTCTCCCTGCACAGACCAACTCCTAAATTCACTTACAAAACGAAAACAAATAAATATATTTTCATTAAAGATTAATTAAGCGTGACAGTTTGGCCTGTCTTACACATTACAAACGTAAAAGAGAGAAAAGAAGGTTGTTCCTCATTTAGAAATATACTGCCTTCAAGGGCCCCAAAGGCAGCTGGGACCTAAGCAATGAAACCTGGCAACTCTGCACAGAGGTTTAATCCTTTACGGTATTTTAACCAGTTCCATAGCAAGCAGGATAGCTGTTGCTAAAAACACAGTTTGCTTTCCTAAAGCTCCCGATTATGTTTCATCTGATATGTAATCAGAACTGGCTTAAAGCTGTTGAAACCCATGAAGCCACGAGTTTTGTATTTCCACAGGGTCGTGTGGGGTAACTCATGCAAAACCAGGGTGAGGGAAGGAAGCTCCAAGATGTTGCCGAGATGGAAGAAGAGCTCCACAGATCCCTGGAGGTAGTACAGCCCTGGTTTGGTCTCCATTAATTTCCCAACAGGGACTTTTTGCAGAATCCGACTCTTTTCTCCCCACAGAGAGGATGCTTGGCATGCTGGAACAGACCTGTGCCAAATGCCAAGAAATCTTGAAGGAATAAACAAACCAGGGAACATCGTTCTTTTTCAGCCATCCTCTGTGCAGGCTGACACACACAAAAGTTCTAGTTTTAAGATGAGCAAATCCTGCATACTGCTAACTAAAGAGGAAAATTAAACATAAACTCTCCAAGGAAGCAGCTACCAAGGGCGAACATCAGCTTCAGCAAATACTTAGTTGCTTCAGTAATAAATTGCACCCCCACCCCCACCCCCCCAAAGTTTGCTGCAATGAGCTGATCTTCACAGATCTGGTCAATGATTGAGAATAGGTGAGAAAGTTATCTGAACTATCCCTGCCTTTATCCAGTCAGTTTGGAAGGTAATGCTTTAATGCACTTTTTTTAAAAAAGGGATAGAAATTCAAACTGATTTTGCAGGACATACGGAAAACTGTGAATTCTGAAAAATTAAAATACAGCTGTCCTTTTTACCAATGTGACAGGGCACGAAGTTAAATGCTTTCCATAGTTACTCATGCACGATTACAAAATATTTAAATAGCAGCTTTATGAGTTTTAATGAAGGCAGAAGGCATCCAACCTGTGGGACTGCTGTGTTAACAATATTGGCAGGGATTGTAGAAAAGCAAGCATTTTCTAATAGGACTGGGTTGCTCAGTGTAAGTAGCGCAGATTTTTGAAAAACAAAACAAAAAACCCCTCCATTTGGTGAATTTGATTCCTAGCTATTGTCTCCCAACTTTGCCAATGGCTATTATATACAGGTATCCTTTATGTAATAGATCCCTCTATTACATTTTATTTCCCTGGCTCCCACCAACAGTTTCTAGAAAGAATGTGTTGTTATTCACTTAAATTGGACAATTCAACAATAGTGGAGGGAATAATGGAGAGGAACCACAATCCCTCAAAGTGATAATAACCTGCAGAGATATTTCACTGCTCATTTTTTAACCAAAACCTGACATTTCTCATTATTTCAGAGTGCAGACTGTCTAATCCAGAAGTATATCTATCACAAATAATTCAGGTACAGAACTGACATTGCAATTATTTTTACTAGTACTAGCCAAAAATGAACTATGTCTCAATGACCACAGATCAAATCTCTCCTACAGATACTGCAGTATACCTGCATTGAAAACTTCCGATTATTGGAACGAAAGCATGCAGTTGTTGATCGAAAGGAAGTGTTTAGGGAAGAAAATGCCTCTGTTTGACTCCATTTATTACTTTCCTATAGCCCATCCCTGTCAAATTGCAACAGTATTTTATACGTTATTTAACATGTAAAAATGCATCAGAAAGCATAATGAATTTGTCTATCAAGCAGAGATAACAGTAGTTCTAGTGCAAAATGCTCTCAACAGAATTTCAATCCCTGGGAAACTCACAGGAATCTGGCTTTTGCTGGGGACTCAAAAGCAAGCCTGCTTTTGCTAAAAGGTTCAGGACCCAGGTGAAGAGCACTGAGGTAATTTATGTTTTTCATCTTACAGCTCTTATATGAAACCAGGCTCTTGGTGGCAATCACAAATACTACCTCTGCCTATAACAAAAAGAAAAATAGACTTTGTTCTACTTTCACCAAGGCTGGTCTTTGCAGTGAAGTGTAGTAAATCTCAATGGCACCATAGAAAAATTCAAGATTCCTGTAATTGTCCTACTACAATGAATAATCAGAGACCAAACGTTGTGTCAGATACATCTCTGATGCAATCTGCATTTATTATTCTCCAGGTTTGCAAAGAATAGAAACTTGCTTGGAAGGACTGTAAGCTTTAGTTTGCAACAATGGCATTTTCTTCTCTGCTACCATTTCTTTATGCTGAAGGAGTGTGGGTGTGAGAAAAGTGAATGGAATTGAGCTCTCTCTCAAAAAAAATGAAATAACCAAATAAACTTTTTTCTTTTTTTTTTTTTNAAAAGTCTATGTGGCCGGGCCAGACTAATTACTTCTATGAATTTTTCAGATACTGAAGTCCATTTCCATGGAGTGATACCTCCATCGGAAAATTACTGCCTGACTTTTAATTCAAAATCAAAACTTTCTTTCTTTGAAATACAATTTATAAATACATAAATAACAACAACATGCATGTCTTTCCTGATTAAAGGTTTGCTGCCTTTTGTCTTGTCGCTTCTTCCTATATTTATCACTTTTACTGAGATTTCAGTAAAAATTATTTACCATTTTGAGTGCTGGAATGCAGTGCTGATGAGGAACAGTATATTATACTAGCTGGGAATTCACTGCTTGGACATGAATGAAGACAACAAAGGCTGGGGTGTAATACTGGCTACCAACCACCAGCACGATGAAGTTGTGGAAGAGGAGGATGCTGTACCAGAATATGCTGAGCAAGGTATTTCTGAATCAAATTGTGGAAGGTACAGGTGTGATCTCATCTGACACGCTCTGCACAACTGCTCTTGCCCACCTTCAGGAAACCAGTACCAGTGCAAATATGAGATAGAGGGATGAACAGAACAGAGACCTTGTCTCAGGAGAATAAAAGCCCTTCTGAAATGCATGAGAAAGAGGAGAACTGAGGGTAAGTGAAGGCAGAAACAGTGACAGAGAAAAGAAATATGAGGGAAAAGCCAATGTTAACAAAAGCAGTTACACACTGGCTATGAAGAAATCCGTACCACGAAGAGTGCCCTGGGAGAAACACCAAGAAGGAAAAGCTTCCCAACAGGACCAGGACCAGAAAAAGAACAGACTTCTCAGGGGAAAACACTCAAGTGAACAAAAATCCCCCAGACTGGTATTGAGGTGGTACCTGATGAAGTTATGAAAGGAGTCATATGGTGTGCTTGCCGATCACAGCAGCATAATGGATTCAGTGACCCAGCAGATCCCTTTGATTCCTATGGTCATATAACAGCAATAAAGCAAATTGCTTGGAGCTTTGTCACTTGGGTCTTCTGTTTTATCAGAGAAACAACCACCCCAGTGCAACAGTAATGGGTTTTGGCATGCCCCATTGGTGTTCCCTCAATGGTAAGGGGGACACGTGGTGGATGAAGGACACCAGACCTCTCATCTCACTGCTCCTCCCCTTCTCCCCTCTGTCCTCCTCCTGNAATAACCAAATAAACTTTTTTCTTTTTTTTATATTGCTGAACTACAGTAAGACATTCACATCAGGCCCTTCTCTACACAAATGAATAAACTAATTGCTACTAAATGACAGGATTGGGATTTTTCTACCAAAGGCCATCTTCAGTTTGAGAGTAAAACAAAAATAATAATAGTCCGCTGCCTGCCCCCC
>VXBH01009534.1:435543-445834 GCA_013400035.1 Rynchops niger
TGAATGAAGACAACAAAGGCTGGGGTGTAATACTGGCTACCAACCACCAGCACGATGAAGTTGTGGAAGAGGAGGATGCTGTACCAGAATATGCTGAGCAAGGTATTTCTGAATCAAATTGTGGAAGGTACAGGTGTGATCTCATCTGACACGCTCTGCACAACTGCTCTTGCCCACCTTCAGGAAACCAGTACCAGTGCAAATATGAGATAGAGGGATGAACAGAACAGAGACCTTGTCTCAGGAGAATAAAAGCCCTTCTGAAATGCATGAGAAAGAGGAGAACTGAGGGTAAGTCAAGGCAGAAACAGTGACAGAGAAAAGAAATATGAGGGAAAAGCCAATGTTAACAAAAGCAGTTACACACTGGCTATGAAGAAATCCGTACCACGAAGAGTGCCCTGGGAGAAACACCAAGAAGGAAAAGCTTCCCAACAGGACCAGGACCAGAAAAAGAACAGACTTCTCAGGGGAAAACACTCAAGTGAACAAAAATCCCCCAGACTGGTATTGAGGTGGTACCTGATGAAGTTATGAAAGGAGTCATATGGTGTGCTTGCCGATCACAGCAGCATAATGGATTCAGTGACCCAGCAGATCCCTTTGATTCCTATGGTCATATAACAGCAATAAAGCAAATTGCTTGGAGCTTTGTCACTTGGGTCTTCTGTTTTATCAGAGAAACAACCACCCCAGTGCAACAGTAATGGGTTTTGGCATGCCCCATTGGTGTTCCCTCAATGGTAAGGGGGACACGTGGTGGATGAAGGACACCAGACCTCTCATCTCACTGCTCCTCCCCTTCTCCCCTCTGTCCTCCTCCTGCCAGTGCCCCTTGGTGCTCCCCTTCCGTGGCCCTGCCTGGGAAACCTGGTGTGGAGTATCCAGCTCGCCCAGCTGCAAACCCCAAATCCAGCTCCTTGGATAGCCAAATCATGTGAGGGATCTCTGCCCAAAGACCAGATAAGTGTCACTTTGGAGAACCTAAGGTAAAGTAACCTCTGGAGACCCTTGTGCAGTGCACAGCTGCCAATAGCTGGCTTATGAAAACAGTTTAGCTTCCAATGACCTCGAGCAAGTGGTCTTTCTAAATAAAACCAGCTATATAATGCACCATTAACTTTATTAACACCAACCAAGCTTACTTAAAATATTATTATAAGTGAGCATATAAATAGCTAAGTAAATGCAAAGTTATTTGAGAGCTCCGCAGGGGATATTAATAATGATAACTTCCCTCCGGTGCGACCCTGAAGACTCTCCTCCAAAGTTAAAGTTTCCTTATTAAAACTACACTTAAGGCTTCCTGGTCCAGCAGAGATTTATTTACAGCCACCTACTTTTAGTACTGAGGGCTTATAACACTATTACTCTGGCTTTATTATTAGTGGGTAAAACACATGTACTAGTGAGCTGAAGGTCGAATCCAAGTGTTTGATGGATGATGGATGGTTCAGGGACCACCCCTCCTCTTTCTGAGGATTTTACAGTCTTTACTCTGTGCTAACATGTGATACTGTGAAGCAATTTCTTTCCTCTCACTCGTTACGTGTCCACAAAGGAATAGAAGACTAACTCTCACTTCACCAGCCCTCTAAATGTCTGTAATCTCAAACCACTGTCTCTAGTGCCTTTTGCCGATAATAACCCTCAATAAACAATGTCAGCACAACCATGAAATTAAAGCATATTAAGGCAAAATGCCCTCCAACACTGTTAAAAGTTTTGGCCTCCCACATGAAATGAATCATTAAAGCATTAGTTTCCTTTTGGCTTTGCTGTCAAGTTTTCTGTAGCAAAAAACTAGCAAGGGTTTTATAATGGCTCCTGTCACCTTGCGTCCGACCTCCTCAGCAACATGTGGAGTTGACTTCAGCCATTGCTTTATCCATAATTTCATCCTAAACAACGCCAAGTCCATAAAAGCCACAGAAGAAAAAATCCCACGTTATTATCATATCGAACATGTTGTGTTCTTGAAATAAACCAGCATCGTGAGGCTTTAATCCTCTTTCAACTTCCCCTAAATGCCATCAGAGAACTGTCAGCTCAAGTGTGACAAGAAATCTGCTTCCATTCCCCTGAGACCCTGGTGAAATGAGTATTATTAGACCATTTTTTCCTTCAGAGGGGTTCGTTACAAAAGAGCGAAGCATCGAGAAATGCAGTCTCCAGCACAAGATCAATATTGATACATCTCCGTTGAGAGGTTTTAAAACGCTACCCAATATGTGGCAAAAACCTTCGCTGTTTTCGAGGTGTGTAGTTAACAAAGGTGCTGGAAAACTGGCCGTGTGCCTTCATCCGGCACATGATAGAGCCTCCCTGCAGCAAAGCTGAAACACGTATGTGACAACCTGTGTGCAAAGACTCCTCTTTTCCCTCCATTATGAAAGCCAGACTCTCAATAGAGAAGTAGATGACTCTTGCTCAGGCTTTTGCCAATTAATAAGCTAAAGATCACTCCTCTTTGTCTAAACATAAACCGTCCATTGAGCAGTCTGGGATATTTCAAAATATCTCTGTGACAAGTTGCTCAGCAAAATAACAAATTCATACCAAGATGTGCCAGAGACATAATTTTATCCTATTAGATGTATCTGACTTAAAGGGCTGTGAAGCATTTTCTTCAAATTTTGACAGAAACGAATTCGATCCTGTCTCCGTAGCTATGGACTGAACAAACGTAATACGCACTTCTCCTCCTTCCCAGACTTGTTTTCCATGGAAAGAGTTGTTTTGTTTTAAGAAAAGATGACCCCAGGAGAGCATATTTGAATAGGTGTATATTGTAATACTACTTCAAGGCCTCACTCTACTAATTTTCCCTGTCATTGTTTTACTGAGAAGAGCATTGATAGGTTACTCTTATGAGCACCTGACACGTTTACATAATTTTCTTTCTCTTGCATTTTGTCCATCAATTTATGTCTATTTACAAGCATTTCAACTTCTTCAGTCAAGACAGACAAAATTCCAGTGGGGGAAATTCAGTGGGTGGAGAGGTTTGGTAGTTGAGGATATGAAGCCTTCCGTTTTGTGTTTATCCTCTGGTAAAAATAATCCGTAATTCATTTGCAGTAATGGCATACTGTTATCACTCACTGATCTTCTTCGAGCTTATGCGAAGTTTTCAGACTTAGTTCTGCCACCTATGTTAGAAGTGTCAATAGGCCCAAGGTTCAAAAGCACTGAGATGGAAATACCAGCCTGTGGGCCCCATCCATAACGTAACATGGTCAGATGACAGGAGACCTGTGGTTAGCTTCCACTTCTGCAGTCTTTCTTCCCTAGAGCATCAGGGAAGCTCACGCTAACCATCGTGGAGAGGCTAAGTGACATTAATGAGAGTCCATGTTTTTTCAAATATGCTTTGGAATTCCTTTGTAAACTATTTCCTAGTATAAAATTGTCCAACCACATGCAGAATGAGCAGACGTATGATGACTACAGCAACTTGAAGAATGACCTCATAGAGAATGACCCATTTCTTTCATCAATCATTTCAAATGTCAGCATGATTATTAAAACCCAAACCAATAATGTTCATCTAGGAGTTAACGTGAAAGAAGCAGGTATTGAAGTCAAATTAGCTACTCACCACTACAGCCCCAAACATTTCGGTCACCAAGCAGCATTAGTAACTGACATTTTATGCTCCTTTGAACTACTACTTCTGGCCATCAGCTTTCTTACCCTCCTCCAAGCATATACGTTGCAACCATCTGACAGTAATTGCCATGACAACTGATGCTGGTCCCAAGAGTACAAAAGACAATACTGCCAGCAAAACCCAATAAGCAGTGTAATGAAGTAGAACAGATCATGGGAAGTTAGTTGTGGGTTCATGGTATGAACAGTGAGCAATCTGGAGGATCCCCCGGGTGTCCCGGGGCTCTCCATGTCCCAGGTTGGAGCATTCACATATGCTGCTGAGGGTGACTTAAGTGCCCTGAAGAGGACAGAGAGATGCTGCAAAGGAGCAAACTATAACCTTGGAGGAGAAAGGCAGCAGGGGAAGCATGGTTTAAAATGAAGTGAACAGATTTGCAGACAGTAGGGCTGGAAAGGCAATTATAACACCTAGTCCAGCATCCTGGTCCATAAAGGATCTCCCAGTGATGTAGGAAAAAAAAGCCGGAGGAAGATTTTCAGAGTACAAATCAGGATTAGGCACCCTCCTCCCATGCATTTTCAACTTCCTAAGCTTTCGGCTTACTGGCCTTCTCATCCTCACCACAAAGTAAACATCTGAAGACAAAAAATCTAACATGTTCTTACAAAATCGAAAAGAAAAGAAAAGAAAAGAAAAGAAAAGAAAAGAAAAGAAAAGAAAAGAAAAGAAAAGAAAAGAAAAGAAAAGAAAAGAAAAGAAAAGAAAAGAAAAGAAAAGAAAAGAAAAGAGATAAACACACAAGTTTTTATCTACTCAAGTTCTAAAAACTAAGGAAAAGCCTTAATTATAAGCATAGGTTAACGGCATGGCATCATTATAGGGCTGATTTGGAGTTGGCTAACTGATTTAATTGCATCCCTTACCTTCAGGTTTCTTTGATGTGGAACCTTAATTCAGATTTTCCTCATTTTATGATGACTGATCCTGGAATTATTATAAGCATTCTTTTCTATTTCTTTCTATCAAATAATGGGTTACTACTTTCAACTTTAACAAAGATTTCAGTTTAAGAGTTTCTAATGACATTAAAGTATCTAGCTAATACTAGCTAATTTAGCTAACTACAGTGTTATTGTGGTGTAGATGGGGTAGCGCAGGAGAAATGATGTGCTAAGAGCAGCAGTTCTGATTGACAAGGCCTCGAGCAAGCGCCTTCTACTTTTGTAATTTGTTCCCTATTTTGAGTTAAAAAATAATCCCTGAATATCACACTACTCTCTCCTTCAACCACAAATTACTCCATTTCATTAAAACCAAGTCCAAAAACTTAGCTTAGAAATTTGGTTTGTAGGCAGCACACCATATTGCCTTGTCCACAAAGAGTAAATCATCAGTTTCACCTGCAAACATCACAAACTGAACTTTAAGAAGGCGCCTCCAGATAGGAATAAACTATCCTGTTTATCCAGATCAATATATCAGTTGAGACCTGCAGCGTTTGTCCTGCTGAATAAAGATACTGCACTATTTACACAGAGATAACCTGCACCATTACTATTAAGATTCAGCTCTGCGATAATTCCAGCTGTAAAGGATCGGCTAGACACATATTAGTGATCTAAAGGGCTGTAACATTTAAAAATTTTAGCCAAGGAGCTTATCGTTGCCTAGCCAAGATGAAGGGCTGGCATCTCTGCTTTCTCCTCAATTTGAAAAAAGATACTGGTGTGTATGCAAGTGCCTGTGGGGGACGAGAAAGCTTCTCTGTGAGAGAGCACATCTTCAGGATTGAACCTGAAAGGCAGCACTGTGGGAATCGTCTTGAATTGCAAGAGGCTGAAAGGAGCACAGCGTGGTCTGCTCCCAGTCCTGCCAGCCCGGGACAGAAGTCTCCCGGTGAGAGTCGCTTACCCAGGCTTGATTTCAAGCACAAGCAAAGAGATGACGACATTGGGTCGGCCCAATCAATGGACAAACCACTCTCACTTCCTAGAAACTGGCCGGGGGGGGGTGGGGGGAAGGAGAAATAAAAAGTCCTCTCTCCTCCTCACTGAACAACAGCACTGATCCCAAACACCAGTTTTGTTTCTGAAGCTTCACCCCGCAGGGTCCCACCGCAGAGCACTGTCCCTCTTTGGCAGCGCACGGGACAACAGGCTTCTCTACAAGACACTGAAGCGGCTGATGGGGCCTGTGGCAACCGAAGCAGCAGTAGGGAAGTGCTTTGGGCAGAAAAAAGGGAACGGCCAGTGGTGCCCAGGCACCAGGTAATTTGCAATAAAGCTGGCCGGGGGGAGAGGAAGGATGCCATGGCTGTGCCGGCTCCGCAGCCAGCAGCTTCATCTCAGCTCTGGGTGGAAGCAGAGAGTCCGCTTCTCCGAACTTCAGCCCTTAAAAACCCCCCAATACCAAACCCACCCTGGGTTTCTTCCACAAAAAAAGGCCTCAGAACAAGTAAACAGTTAAGGCATGTGGCCTCTGCTTGGGAATAAAGAAGGAAAAGCTGAGAAAACAGGCAGAAAAGAGGTGGTGGGAGAAGCGACAGCTTTGCGAGCTGGCCGAGCAATTTGCAGGGTTACCTTGGATGTGTTCATCCCCCCCCAGGCTGTTTCCCACTGCGAGTTGGAGTGACAGCCCCTTTGCTTGTAAAGCAGAAGGAGAGGGTATTGCTACACATTATTCCTCTGCTCTCTGCTGCCGGCCCAGCTATGAACACAGATATTTCATTTTGGGGGTGAGAGTAAAATATGAATGCTGCTGCCACCACAGCGACCTACTTTACCTATACAGCCACGGATATATTTGTTCTTGGGTTAAACACTTGTCAGTGGCTCTTTCTAAAACCTCTTATTTTCAAGAGGAATTATATATTTAACTTGGAGCAAGATTGCTACTCTTAAAAAACTTAAAAATGAGCGTTGTAGCTGTTTCTAATTTAAGAGGGACACGAAGATCAACAGACCTTCACTTCCTCTGGGTTTTAACCATGCTTCATTTTCAATTGCTTTTCTTCTATGGATTTTACAATTTTCTCCAGATTTATATAAAATTGTGGAAGAACGCGGGGGAATTTGATGCTTCGGGTGAACTCCGACAGCTTTTTGAAAGCCCTGATCGCTGAGTGATTCTCAGAGCTGACAAGTTTCCGCAGCTTTGCATAGTACTTCACAGGCAAAAAAAGAAATGAACATAAATGCCCCGTTTCATGGGGACGTTAATCTTGAGCCTTACATCTAAATTATGCAAAAGACGTATTTATAGGATTAAATTCTCCCCTCAGCTAAACCAGTATAAATCTGGCGTAATTCCATGATCTGAAGATCCACTGCTAATTAACTGAAGTCCCTCCAAACCCATGGAAATTAATACAACCAAACAATATTAAAAATAGAGCGCACACTTCTCAGCTAGCTCAAGGCTCAGTTCTGCATGCTTCCTCTGACATGCTGCTCTAGGAATAACCCGAGCAAAGCCAAAAAAATTCAGTCCTCGATCAGGAACTTCTAATGCCTGCTCTCAACGCTGCAAATCTGTGCTACATTTGTCTCCAAATATTACTGTAATGGAATTTGGTTTTTTAATTAAAGAAAATGAATTTTTAATTAAAAAAAGAAACTCAAACCAACAGCTTATCTGTCTTCTGGGCTTTCTGTAGGAATCCGATATCTTTGGAGATACCAATGATCTCTGGTGATGTTTAGGCAGCCCACCAATGAAACTACATCCAATAAACTTATTTTGCCCTTTCCTGTCTATTACTAGTTGAAACCTTTCTGCTTTGGTGAGAGCTACTATAGTATGTAGTTATCTACAAAGCAAGGCAATTAAGCGGCAGCTTCTCTTCACTGCTTTGGAAATGCACCTATTCTTACACTATTCTTTCAGCTGAAGACAACAGTAGGAAATATAAGGAATTTTTTTTTTTAAATTACAATAAGCATAAAAGGATGATTACCTTTCCAAACAAGTGTGCTTCCCCCCGGGTTCAGTCCTAAATTGTAAGGGCTTTTAGAGTGAACTAGCAAAGCCCCTGCATGCTACTTTGCACATGCGAGAGAGAGACATGCTCATGTGCCATGATAAATTACTACCGCTAGGACTTAATCAGGAGTGTAAGCACCCTCTCGAGCTAGGGCAAAACCCCTCGTTATATTATGCTGTGACCATAATGGACTGATTATTAAAATCCTTCCACTGAGAGTGATCATTAGAGGAATATGATAAAGTATTTGATTAAGAGAAAGACCAAGGAAGACATACTTTACTGACTTACTACCAGGCAGCAGAAAAGACCAATTTTCAATACTTTGCATATGAATTTAAAAAAATGGATTCTTCCTGATTAATTTTGTTGTGTGGGATTATAAATCCTGCCTTGCCCTCCTCTCCTCCTTTTTTTTCCAATTTTTTTTTGCCTGGTCATTTAAAGCATCTATTTCTGTTCATTCAGTCTAATTTTACCCTGTTTTATCTATTGTTTTATCAAGCAATTTCAATATTCTGGTTCTATATAAGACTTTTCCCTTAGTCAGGAACTGCAGTCTGTAATAACAGCAATCAAGGCAGTTCATTCTGACAAATGTATGTCAGAAAAAGACTGCTGTGGCTTTGAAATATTGAAAGTGACTGATAACATAATGTGTGAAGCAGAATAAATGCATACAAATGGAAGTTTTCGCTGAGCAGCCAAAGTATGAACCAAATACAGTGTCAGAGCTTTGCACTGGAAGCTCTACGTGTAGGTTGTTACAAAGGCAAATTACGATGCACTTTGCAAAAGTGTTTTATGAATAAAGTGGCAAGCACAGTTTTTCCTTGTCCATATCATCCTTTTTTTCTGCTTGCACTTAGTCATAAAGCAGAATGAAGCCATGTTTAAGTACAAAACCTGGGTCTGGAAAGCCACTTGGTTTTTATAAAAGCTATCAGAGCTATGACAGCTGGCATCAGGGCCCTGCTTTATTTTGGGCTCACCTAACTTGATTGGCACTAATGCAGCAAATAAAACACATTGTGCAAACAAGAGTCCAAATATATCCAACTGATTTATAGAATCACAGAACTGCCTAGGCTGGAAGGGACCTTTCAGATCATTGAGTCCAACCATCAACCTAACACTGACAAAACCCATAACTGAACTGTATCTCTAAGCGCTATGTCTACCCGTCTTTTAAATACCTCCAGGGATGTTGCCTCAACCACTTCCCTGGGCAGCCTGTTCCAATGCTTAATAACCCTTTCAGTGTAAAAATTTTTCCTAATATCCAGTCTAAACCTCCCCTGGTGCAACTTGGGGCCATTTCCTCTTGTCCCATCACCTGTTACTTGGGAGATGAGACCAATCTCCACCTTGCTACACCCTCCTTTCAGGCAGCTGTAGAGAGCGATAAGGTCTCCCCTCAGCCTCTTTTTCTCCAGGCTAAACCACCCCAGCTCCCTCAGCTGCTCCTCATAACACTTGTGCTCTAGACCCCTCTCCAGCTTCGTTGCCTTTCTCTGGACTCGAGAATTTTCATGTTAGCAAATGCTTCTATCTGTTCTGACCCCTAAAAAAACTACAGAGCCAAGGTGAGTTTTTGGAAGCCAATTCTGAACCAGGCCAATGCTAGGTCTGTGAAATATTTCAGGAGACATTTGGATCCGTCTAGCACAGCCTAGTTAAGCAAACCTGCTGCCTGTGCCTGGGTTTTGATGTGGTGCAACCTCAAGCTCCTGGTGTGTTGGTGCCAGGACAAGCCTCAGCAGCGCGACTTCTCCGCCTAGCTTGGGCAGAGGCTCTGTAGACCACCAAGTCTACTTTGGGATTTGGAGAGAGGTCCTTAAGACCTCATGATACCTCATCCACAGAGCACTTTTTCCTCGAGGCTCCTGAGGCCCCATACATTGTGGGAGTAAATGCTTCCCCACCCGATCTTCTCCTTCCAACTAATCCAGCCCTTTCTAACCACTGCACTCAGACATACTAGTGACCCTGCTGGGAACACTGTCTGACTCAGAGAATCACAGAATCTTCATGGTTGGAAAGGACCTTTAAGATCATCAAGTCCAACCAAACAACCCACAATTTCTGCCATTAGAGCATGCCCTCAAGTGCCACATCTAGATGTTTCTTAAACACCTCTAGGGATGGTGACTCAACCACCTCCCTGGGCAGGATGTTCCAGTGCCTGACCACTCTTTTGGTAAAGTAATTCCTCCTAATGTCTAACCTAAACCTCCCTTGCCACAACTTCAGACCATTTCCTCTGGTCCTGTCATTTTTTAATTGGGAGAAGAGGCCAACACCCACCTCTCTCCAACCTCCTTTCAGGTAGTTGTAGAGGGCAATGAGGTCTCCCCTCAGCCTTCTCTTCTTCAAGCTAAACATGCCCAGCTCCCTCAGCCTCTCCTCATATGACCTGGTCTCCAGACCCCTCACCAGCCTGGTAGCTCTCCTCTGGACACGCTCCAGCACTTCAATGTCCCTCTTGCACAGAGGGGCCCAGAACTGAACACAGTACTCGAGGTGAGGCCTCACCAGTGCCGAGTACAGAGGCACCATCACTTCCCTGCTCCTGCTGGCCATGCTATTCCTGATACAAGCCAGAATGCTCTTGGCCTTCTTGGCCACCTGGGCACACTGCTGGCTCATGTTAAGCTGGCCGTCCACCAGCACCCCCAGGTCCTTTTCTGCCG